>JBBMJM010131550.1:0-12501 GCA_037832705.1 Centriscus cristatus
TGAAAACTTACCAAGGTATTCCTTCTTCTTTACCTAAAAGAAATCATACAAGATAAGATAAGATAAGATAAGAAAAACCTTTATTGTCTCACACTGGAGAAATTTGCAACAGCAGATATCAACAGTAATAGTGATAAAAATAATCAGAAACACTGTTTGTGCTCAGAGTCAAAGGTAAATTCCAGCTAATAACATTACAATTTAAACAACTCAGTGCCATTAGCACAACAATTCTCTTCAGCGTTGTCAACTTAAGGTGGAACATCGGAGTGAACATATTAGCTCAACAATGTCAATAAGGACACTTACTGCCAACACAGTTCTCCAGAAGAACAGGGTGAAGGTTACTATTCCAACCAAAGCCGTGACCGCAACAGCTTGCCACGGACAGCCATAAAAGGATTCCCCTGGCTTCCATTCTTCTGGCAGTAATGAAATCATCTGTGGACACAAACATTAACATTTATAGATGACCATGATTGCATGAAAGCTGTTAGGAAAGTGAGCATTGTAAGACAAAACACTTGGTGCTATGATTTCAATGTGAAAAGTGTGACACAACAAAACAGAAGATTTGCAAAGACTATAATTCAAGTTAAGGAACATTGTGATCAGGAATTCAGCAGCAATATTCCCACCCCGACCTGGAACTGGTGTGTTTTGTGAGAATGCAGATTTCCCACAACAGAAAACACAAGACGTTTTACTGAAATATTAAGATACAAAGCAGCATCTGGCTGAGTGCATGATTCGGGAGAAAAATGGACAAACGTTGCAACAACGGATTAATTCATGAATTGTATCAATAATCAATATGTGCCAGGTATTTGTTTTCGTTTAGACACGCCACCAGATTTGCATGTTTCCGACCACAAAGAAACCTTTGAACCCAGCATGTGGCAATTCAGGCAGGAACAAACTCTTTGTCTCCATCCAAAAGCAAGGGGTTTCAAATCTACAACAAATACCATTGTCCTGAAACCCCCCCGCAGATGTTGCATACTTCTTTCAGCCAGCTATATGCCGTTTTATTACATTACACAACGGTAGGACTGCAAACGTCCATATGTGAGTCATCTATTATACTGTAAATCATATATGCACATCATACGGTGGGGAAAAATACGAGTTTATCTGCATTGTGTGAGAAACAAATATTTAAGGTTCAGCTACTGCGAATATCAGCAATAAGGTTGATGTGAACGAGCGTTAGCTACATGCTGATGAACACGTCATCAGAGCACATCAGCTGCTACCTCTATGGTCTGAACACGGGCTGTTTGTTCACTTACATGCTGAAGCGCCTTCAGAAAAAACATGTAAAAATGATCGGGTTCCATTGCACCTCGGGTTAGTGTGTCACTTTCCATTCCAGTCTTTGACAACCAGCAAAAACCGAGGGCGGAACTAGCCCAAGTATGCTAGTAAGTCAGGTGGTAGCTAACTAGCGCGTTAGCTACTAATACAGTAAAATAGTTAAGAGTATTTAGACAGACTAAACGGACTGACGTTGGCGTCTAAAAGAATAAATCCTCAACAGTGGACAGCAGAGAAAGCGGTTAATATTAGACGAGACGACGAATTCCATTCACTACCGAAAAACAAAACAATCCGGCCTCTTGTTATTTTCGTTAGCGGATCGGTAGGTTTCTCTTCTGTGCACCGACCTATAAAACCAATGAAGACAAACGGACCTGGCCGGAGGTTGTACTTTTTAACGACCGTGTCTCAAGTTGACAACCTGTCTCTCTACAAAATGAGCTTCCAGCCAGCTCAGCACCGGTGTGATGAACTTCAGCCGACATCCCGCAGTCAACACTAATGTGGGGTCATGGGACATTCAGGTAAACTCGGAATTTGTAGTGATTTCAGTAACCAAGGCGTTTCTCTTCCACACAATAATTTAAACTGCATGCTAACACATGTGAGACTACAGTATTAGAATACATAAGTAAAAAGGCCAATAACTACAAATTAGCAGTAATAGTAAGAGATTACACAAAACACTGGCTATGGAAGGGTATCTGTCTAATAAAATTAGTAAAGTCCTTGCCTGGCCTCTCAAACAACATGAAACATACTGTCACTTAACTGCAATGAAAGTTGCACAGCACAGGTAATCAGTGTGTGGTGACAGCTTCATAGAGTATGATTAAGTTATAGAAGTACCCTCATGGTTGGTGTCTCAGTTGGATTGATTACTTGATCACACTTACCACAACGATCCACTCAGCAACTTTAGTCTTCATCATCGAAATAATGCAACCCATATAAACAATTCCAGTTGATAATAATCCCTCTTCTTCCGCATGGAATTCTGACACGGGCTCCATCGTGTCCAAAGAACCTGGATAAACATGATTTTAACTGTTAGCCAGTCTGCCCAGCCTGAGAATCCAAACTAATTACTACACAAATTTGTCCTTTTTGTAAAAGTACCAACCTGAAAGCGACTGCTCCACCTCTACACCAAGGCCCATGTCCAGAGCAGCTTGAGGAACCTTTTGCATCTCGTCCGATGCACTGAAACGCGGCTGATTGTCCTTGTTTCTGTTGAAGTGCCCACCGTCCTCCGCCACGCTCACCTCTGGTCTGGTGTGCACTTCATCCAAAACCAGCGGCTCCGTTTCAAACTTTGCCAGCTCTTCCTCAGGCTCTGTTATGGTGACGTTGTCGTCACTCTCCGTTGCAGGGACATCCCATTCCTCCTCTGCGACTGGCTGGGACGTGACGCCTTCCACATTTATCTCCTGATTATCTGCCATGACAAGATTTAAAAGAGAGACGACACATCGGCGGTGAGGTGTTAATCCTGGAAGTGATTTGAGAAAGCAATTTTTCTCAGAGCTGATAAACCAATAGTGGCGTTTGCTTGTTTGGCTCGTTTTATCTCACAGGAACACTGACAGAGGTGAAGACTTCACTGTTAGCAAGGAAATTAAATCCCACAGTGAGCGAGATATGACTGGCAACAAGACACTCGACTGAATGGGGGAGTTCACGAGACGGTCTGTTCCAACACAGGTAAGAAAAACCAACCTACCTTGGTCAGTTTTGGATGTTTCTGCCATGGGGGTGCTGTCACTGACTGTTGAATGCTTCTGTCGCAGGCTGAATGCCAACTCCTGGAACTCATCCAGGATTTCAGCCTCCTCATCCAATGTGCTCGTATCCACGTTGTGCTCTTCGTGTTCTTTGTCGCGGTTATCCAGTATTTTCTCAATTTCATCCAAGATGGTGTTCTCTGAGGCTTCCAGGATGTTCTCCAGTGCATCTTCGATCTCTTGCGTGGTGCCCGTCTGTAAGCGGCGAGTGGCCTCCAGCTCCGTGTCCAGGTCAGAGAACATGGCCTCCACTTTGTAGAGGTTCTCCAGGCCCAGGAACTTGCGAAAGCGCATCATGCTCTCCTGGGTGAAGTGCCCCTGTAGCAGAGTCAGCCTCAGCACGCTGTCGGTGTACTCCGGCTCAGGCACAGACACAACAGGCGGACCTGTTTCCGGTGACGGTTGATCAGACTGTGAGAACAAAAGTGCATTTTCATCTTCAAGTAGTTCTTTTTCTCGATGAATCTCTTCATCCACCTCTGTGAACTTCTCATCCTCGCTCTCCTCTGTACTTAGCTGCCTGAGCGTCTGCAGTTCCTCCGCTGATCGTTCTGGTCGACTGTTGTTACTTTCCAGCCCTGCATCCAGCGCTGACTCAGCGGGCGTCTTCTCGGCGTCATCTCTGATCAGCGACAGATCCTGTTGTGTCTCGGTTTTCCCAGCAGCTAATTCTCGGTCGATCCTGCTTTTATTTTTGTCTAATGCCTCTACCATCTCCTCCCTCGGCTCCATTACTAGACTGCTGTCCTGTGTATCTTCATCGAAACGTTCTGAATATTTTATCTCCTCCTCCTCCTCTTTATCTTCTGAAGGTTGTCCTGTTGTTGTAAGAAGTGATTGGGGTTCTTCGTGTGATACAGGATCTACAACTTCTTTCACTTGATGCCATATTGGCTCATCAGTGGGTTTTAGTGGTTCGTCATCATCGTGGATTTTTTCTATCTCGACATCTTCATGATCAAACAAGAGCTTCTCCGAGGCGTCGATCATTTTTTGATTTTCTGTTTGCACAGAGGCTGAATCTTTAGGATCCACGTTGTCTGGCACTTCCGGTTCTGTGTCCTTATCGTCTTCTACAAAACTCTGAGGGGTTTCTGAAGCTTCTCCCTCGTCGTCAACTTCCTCTGAGCTCAGATCTTCTGTCCTCTCTCCGCCCGTCACAACGGAAAAAACTGCATCTCCGAGTGACGTCCACATGCCCTTCTCTTCTGTTTTGGGGTTACTGTCATGTTCTGTTGCAGGACTTCCCCTGTCTTCGAGGGAAACGGTGTTGGTTCGTTCTTCTGAGTACGACAACAGTGGTGTTTCAACCTCACTGTCATCCTTCAGATCATCTGCCATATTTTCACTTCCCTCCAGCTCCTCCTCCTCCTCGTATGGAGTGGTTCTCATGGTAACTACAGCATCTGTGGTGACTGCGTCAAACGTTGTTCCAAAGGTCGTTTCCACATCTGGGATTTGTACTGCTTTGGAAATCGAGGCTGGTTCCTCCTCTGACGTGAAAACATCTTTGGGCTCAGACTTCACCTCCTGTTTTGTGGATGGCTCTTTGGTTTCAATTTTTGCGATATCAGCACTTTCGGGAACTCTGGAGTCTACCGTTGTTTTGTGCGCCTCCTCTTCATCTCTTTCTGCAGCATCAGGTACTGCTGGGTCAGACTCGTTTACATTTGTAGAAGGTGATTCAGTTGCCTCAACCTGTTGAGGCAAAGAGGCACTTAGATCATCTGGGACCATACCAAGGTCCTCAGAGCTGTAAGGCTCCGCTACTTCGTCACTGTAGATTGCCTCCTCTGATGGCTGTGCATCGTTCTGCGTTCCTTCTGACACTTCCGTTGGGTCAGATGCTTCTTCAAGGTCACTGTCATTCTCCTTTTCTGAAGAGCCGAGCAGTGAATCTAGATCATAATTGTCAAACCCAGAAAACCCAGTGTCAAAGCAGACAAAATCTGTTTCCTGTGGAGGACATAGAAAACACCAACAAACCAGTTAACTTCATGTATGCTGTTGCCTTTTATCGCTTTGTAAATTTCATCTTGACGTGTGAAATCGATTCAGCAATGTGCATACCTCTGCTGGTAATTCAATCTCTTTGTCAGTATAAACATGGTTGATTGTGAGAAGCTCCTTCGGGAAATAGCCAAAGTTACTTCCAACCTGTTGACAGATACAATTGGAACAAATACATATTATACGTATTGTAGGTACAGTAGACGCGCCGGACTGAAATAAACGTAGTATACGTACACTTCCAGCCCACATGTCGGCTCTTCTGCCAGACAACTTGTAGTACACGTAGACAGTTTCTGATTTCTTAACAGACAAGAATCGACAATCTGGTCCTGAGAAATCATCCATGGCTTTTCCTCGACATAATAGCACTGTGGAATGTGAAGTAGAGTTTAGAAGAAGTGGGGGCAACCATGGACATAAAACACAAATTCATTATGAAAATAGCAAAGAAGGGTTTTGTTTGTACTACCTGGGTTCACGAGGTATGAAAAGCTAAATATGTGTTTATCATCATGTAGTTTGTATCATACAGGACCGTATGATACAATGTGCTCGTCGTGTTTATTTCTTTCACCTGCATCAGCCTACAGGTGATTCTTTTCTTGACTGAAATTAACTGAAGCACTTTCTGCAGGACTAGAGGTCATTTCTACTCTACATTAGCTCTGAGCAATCACTAACACTGCTCTACAGATTAGTACGTGAAGCTAAGTTCAGTCGGCTAACGTTGTATGAAAGAAGAAAACGTGGTACAAATGTGTTTTAACAATAACACCACAAAGCCGGGGTCTTTGGCTGATGTCACCGACTGTTTGCTCGGAGGAGAATGGATGCAGAGCTGTTTTTTCCCAGGTTGACCGGCCGGTGGCTAGCTAGCAGCTACCATTAGCTAACACCTCCGACGAAGGCCCGGAGGTGCCAGGCAACCGGCCAACAATTGCCTGCTTCTCGGCGAATCACCCTGGCTAAAGGCTGGTGCTAACAACCAGCTTACCTGTGTTTTCAACGTGCAGCTCACTGATAACCCCCATCAGTAATGATGCAAGGTTATCCTGGCTGCAAATATCGACTGGCAACAGGACAAGAGATAAGGCGAGGTTTATGGCTAGCTGCATCGGGATGGGGGCGAAAGAGGAACGACTGAACAATTACAACAAACTTACTGCTGCACTCCTCATCGGCGCATCTTTTAAAGTCGGAGAAGCGCTTTTCCAACGCTGCCGTGGAGATAAAATTAAATAAAAGTAAGAGAAATCCCTTTCGGTAGCAGTGTTTTGCTGCCATGCTGGCAGTGCAGTAGGTTCAGCTTGCTGGAGCACTGGGCTGGTCGGAGGAGCCGACACGTCAGCAGATCGGATCCGGCTGGGTGTCGTCAACACGGATGGTTGTCACAGGATGCAGGCTGCTGGATGGTGCCTCAAACGCCAACTAAATAAACCACTAACGAGATGCAGCGTTGATAACACAAGCTCGCCTCATCCTATAGCCCCCAGACATTTTCACTGAACATGGAAAAGCAGATCACAAGCTTTGCATGAAATTTTGAAATTCGAATACATTTCTGTACATCAGCACGCATCTACGGTTCACTGACCCGCAGCTGGGACGTAGGGGCTCGTGGTTGGGGCGTTTCGACTAGTGATGGTCGTGCATCATACACCTATACAAGATTAAAAGTTGTATTTATCATTAATCTTTGGTTTTATAATGACGTCACAAACACAAGGGCACAATATGTACTCGAATACACAAATAATATCAAAGTTAAATAACAAAAGACCTGGGTTCTGCTAATCATTAACATGTAAATGTTCCAGTATTTTATATTAATGCATTATTATTATGATTATGATTATTAAATTTTCAATAGTATTTGTGTGAAAAGAGGGCAACTTTGTTTTGCCAAATCATTTTGTGTAAATAGCATTTTGCTATTAAGATAACCAAATTAATCCTATCACATCCGTACAAAGTATACCTATTACTCTCATTTCTTTTAAAATTACATACATTAGCTTTTGAGCACATCTTTGACTTTGTTTGAGGCAACATATGCTGCAGGGGAAAGACATGACACCAGTCCAGCGTTTTCTGTCAAAATATGTTCATCCGTGTTTTTTACACCAGAATAGTGACAGGGTGAAGAAGGCTTTGAATAAAATTGTTGCTGCATTTTATTGTCTGTGATCCCACAGACAGTTGTTGAGCAATTCCATCTCGATAGAGAATCATCTACCTGTTAGCTTTGTGCTGAAGATACAATGTCAACAGGTCACCATATAAAACTCACAAGGAGGTATGGATTCTATGCCTTTCTACGAAAACTTCCTATATTTACATTTACTTCCTCTCCATTTGCATTCAAAAGGTTACTCACTTCATTCATTTATGTACCAAATGATTAGTTATTTTGCAAGTATTTTGTTTTTGGAGAGGAAGGCAAAAGAGGAGGTTTATGGACGTGGTGAGGGAGGACATGGAGGTAGTTGGAGTCAGAGTGGAGGATACAGAGAACCGGGACAGACGGAAGACGATGATTTGCTGTGGCGACCCCTGAAGAGACAAAAAGCTGAAGGGAGAAGAAGAAGATTTATGTTTGGGCATCACAAACAACATTAATTCAGTTATTTAACTAAGCTTCACACCAAAGTCATTATAACCAGTCTGTCAGTTTCACATTTATTATCCATTTTGATGGAGCAGTAGAGCAATGAAGCCCCATCAGGCTTTGGCCCATGTGTGAACCATTTGGATTCAAAGCGTCAATGCTTCAGCAGGGGGCAGCAGTGAGCTACATCATACACTGAGCCTGTCAGCAAATCAACACAAGAAGAAAAAGAACTTCCGCTGGTGGACCGAAACGCCCGCGTTAGAGTTCTTTCTCTGCAGTTCCCAAGCAGATCTACTATTGAAATAGAAGTTGCTAGGCTTACATTCGGACCCCAACTTATTGATTTAACATCGTCACCAAGGTAAATGCAAACATCCCAAGATTTACCGATTCACTAATGAACCTCTTACCTCTTCTAACAGGAACATACTCGCTGGCATTTGTTACTGATGATTTTTCATCTAAAATTCCACAAAATGCAGATTTTAACGCCATAACACCTGTATTTGACCAGTGGATATCTATGAGCACCTTTCCTGTTACAAACTATGCTACATGCTTGAAAAGATGCTGTTTCTGTCACAGGTGGACTAGGACTACTTCAGTGGCTCAATTGGTCAGTACTTGTCTTTCTGCAGATGATGCTGTGACAAACTATTGCTGATGATGGATGATTTGGAACAAGCCACGGAGGATGTTTACTCAGACAACGAAGCTTCAGACAACGACTCAACAAAAAATGCTAAGACATCAATTCTCCCGTTAGCACAGTGCACATTTGCTGGTGAGTCAAAAGCAGGTACTTCAACGGATAATGGGTTTCACCAAACCACAAGGGTCTGTCTGGAGCAGATCCGAGAAGCTCTGCTACATCAAAGATGGCAAGAGGCAGCAGAATACATGGCATGTTACTGTCAAATATTAGAGCACAGAACAAAGACCAAAATACAGCTCTCCAAAGAGGTACGCATACGTTTATTCTTGAATTTCTTTCTTGTGCTCAGACTAAATGGAGTTCTGAGCAAATCCACTGCAGCATCAGTGTAGAATACATCTTTATTGTCGTCACAGCATGTTTGGAGATTGACTACTGCAATCCTCCATCACCACCCCAAGTCCACATTGCAAGACTACAATGTCATCTATGAACAAATGAAACACTCGGGACTGAAACAGTACTTGGCGGTATGTGTCACATTTTTGCATTGTGCTGTGTTTTCATCACTTGCATCAACTTACAGAAGTCCTTTTGCATTTGTAGATCTGCATGGAACATTCTTTTCACTTGATGCTCCACGGGCAGATCGAAGAGGCGAAGCGGCATCTCACTGCTGCCGAAAGCTGGAGGCACGGGCAAGAGTCTGCAGCTCAATATAAGACGACTAAACTGATCCAGGCCTATAAGAGTTTTCTGGACTATATCATCTGGTTCGACAAAAAGTCCAAATACTCCAATCTAAGTAAGACCCTACGCAGATGAACATGCTGTTCTGTAGTGTCACACTGCCACCTACAGGTTGTCCGTGGTGGTGCACCTTTTTCCAACTCAAGGTTTCTGCTGGTTTCTCCTTGGCACCCTGTTTATCTGTTTAGGTTTGATCCAGTAAATAACCGTGTTAAAAAGGAACTGATTCCGTTTTGGGAGACCTGGATATTTAAAAGATTGTGGTGCTGTACAGCTTCAATCAAATGATGTGATGTTTCCCAGATGATGCTGAGACTGATTTAGGTGAAAACCAAGAACTGCACAACTACTTCCGCCATGCTTCAGTGAATCTTAAGGAGATTTTGAAGAATCCGGGTGTCTGGGATCCCTTCATTCACAGTTACATTGAGGTAAACATTCATCTCGTCAGACTCCAGCTTTTGGATTCAGAAATAGAATGTTTTCTATCAGTGAAATCCCATTTTGTTGTTTGTTTTTGACAGATGCTGGAATTCTACAATGATCACGAGAGGGCATTGAAGGTTCTGGAAGATTATGCATATGACAAATCCTTCCCCCCCAATCCAAACACGTTTGTCTATCTGTACCGGTACTTACAGAGGCAACGTGCCCCAAAGAGGAAGTTGACTAAAGTGTTAAAGGTAGTTAAAGGTACTTGTCCTCCTTATATGTGATTCATGATTCATCAAACTATAAACAATGACTAATCTCAACCAAAGGTCCTTCATGCATTGGTCCCCAGCCATGAGCTGATGTTGGAGTACACCTCTCTTCTGCTTCTGTCAGGTATTTGACCTTAAAATCTGCCAATTCATTCTTATGTACTATATTATATTTATTGTATTCTTTTTCCATTTCTCCTCCAGATCAAAAACGGGACGTCCAGAAAGCTTTGAGAGTGGTTCTGGACATGCTGGACTACAGTTGTTGGAGGAGAAACCTGGATGTGTGGAAGCGATTAAAAGACATTATTAATCGATTACAGTTGGAGTACGTATTCCATGTTTGATTTTGTTGTTGTTGTTGTTGTTGTTGGAATGAGTTAACGTCATAACCAAAGCTTGTGTATTTCATGGAACTTGTCAAACTGGAGACATGACACGCTTGGAACAATTGCACGTATCTCACAGGTTCAAATGTTTCATGAAGGTGAGAAAGTATTGAATTGAATGATTTTATTTCTCCAAGATTAATAATGAAATAATAAAAAAACAGCTGGTATGGTACTTCGCTTGATAAACCGTTTGATGCCAGGAGATATCTCTGCCCTAGATAGAACAGAACCACTGACAGACCCACAGATGGATCCATAGATGATCCATGAAACCATTAACACAGAAGACATGAGCGAACTTGGTCTGTCGAAACAGGGAGGACTGGACGGACGTCGTCTCAGAAAAGATGGCTCCAAGGACAGGGTGGTGGCCGGCACTGCACTTCACAAGATTCCACGCCAGTGAAGACGCCCAGACGAGCCCTGAGCTGATGGCGCTGAAGGCATCACTGGCAGAAATCCTCTGCCCAGGTGTGGAGAAGAATTTAGAATTCATCAGCGTGAATGTTTGTTTTTGTTTTTTTATACAGCAATTAACCTCAGATGTTTATTTTTTTTCAGATTCGACTTTGGCCAAGAATTTCAAACCACAAGAAGGAAACAGACCTCACACAGAATCTCCGCCGTAAACGAGGGGCTTCTTCTGTCACGCACAAGGAAAGGGACGCCTGGACAGGAGTCATCTGAACCTACAGTGGATGATTTGAAACAAGTTTTATTGTTCATATTTTATAGGTTTATACCCATGTGTCTGAAGGCTTTTATAAATAATAAAATAAATTAATAATGAATAAAAATGAATAATAAAATGAGAGAGAAACAAACATGAGTTGGGCTTAGTCCCTCCCCCTTATCATAAAAATGCCATATAGAGAAATCTACTGGTAGCATTTCTACATATATGTTTATTCACTGAATATACTGGAAAAGTGCTGCATCATTAAAAGCTTTAACACACAGTCATAACATTCATCATTGACGGTTTTGAATTTCACATCACATCCGAGCCCCAATTAGTTTGACTGACACAATTTACCTTAAAAAATTTTGTCTTCGTGTCTTGTGTTTAACTCAACTATTCAATTCATGAGGTTCCTGAGGCACGTTGGCCTGGAATTTCAGACATGATTTTAATTTGAACTGGGTGCAGTTGAATAATTCAGTGGTGCATCTGCTGACTAATTGATTTCTCTCCTTGAAGGAAAACCAAGCAGTTCATGATGATGTTTTTTTTTCACAGAGCAGAATTCAGTCCTTTTCTGAATGAAAATCAGCTTCAAACAGGCTTCACAGACACATCATCTGTCATATTTCTTTTGTTTCACATCCAGAGACGGTCATTAGGGCTTTTGGGGTTCGTCCACCATGTGGAGCTGTTGTTCTGCGCCTCTGCCAGCTTTGACCGTCTGTTCTGTCTGGAGGATGTGTGTTTCTTGTGTCTGCATCCGTCCTGCCCTCATCTGACCCGCTGCGCTGATGTCACTACGCACATGCAGCCGGAGGGATTCTGGGATCTGTCAGCCCTGTTGTCCTGACAGAGTACGCAGTCGACGTAGAGCTTTCAGCAAACCAGTTCGGTGATATAATGTAGGTTTTCATAAAGAGAAAAGGGATAAACATCCTGGCAGAAATTTGGTACGAAAATACCCCCCCACACACACACACACACACACACAAACACACCCTCCCCTCCCCAAGGTAATTCTCATTACTATGTGTTAGTCTGAGATGTCTGCTGGCAGAAAATCCTTTCTGTTTTGGAGGTGATCTAGCTAATTAATTATCCTTCATTTGTACTCAGCAGCCAGGCCATTTTTCGTCTTGATGGCCATCAGTGATATACATCATGTGGTTAAAACAAAAAAACAAAAAAACAAAAAAAGAGGAAGAAGAAGGTGGAGTATGTTTTCTTGGTCAGAGACAGCAAATCTCACACCATCTAAAGTTCAGCTGCACTTGCTCATGTTAAATTTGCTTCCTGATTTCATTTGAAGAAAGTTCTTTCTCTTTTTTTTTTAATGCCATGACAGGATCCCGGCCCTTGAACACCGCGCTGCCTCCCCAGAGTCCTGTGCACCAAAGCATGAAATCATGTCCTGCATCCAGCAGCATGGCAATTTTAGTAAGTGAAAGGGTTTGTAATGATCCTGTTTTGGCTGTGCAGCAGCTCAGTCAGCCGTACTGTGTGTGTGTGAGTGTGTGTGTGTGTGTGTGTGTGTGTGTGTGTGTGTGTGTGTGTGTTGCGTTGCAGTCATTACATAAACAAAAGCCA
>JBBMJM010131581.1:1510-12497 GCA_037832705.1 Centriscus cristatus
TCAGGTCTTCCAAGGCGGCGAGGACATTCTCGTATTCACCGAGGTGCTGGGAGAAATATTCTTCAAAAGGAGAGAGAAAGAGAGAGGGAGAGATCAAGATGATGTTGGGTTGAGCTGAACAAGTGGGACAGCGCTGTAGGTGTTTTGTCGGAGCAGCGTTGGTGTGACACCTCAGTGACACGACCCCCAGGGGCTGTGCTCAAAGAGCATGGGAATCTACGTGGTTCTTTACTTGTGCTGGGAAGATGTCAAACAGTATTTGATTTATGGTTCTAGTACAGGGCTGCAGTTTGTACTGAAAATAACTTACCACAGAGTTCATCAGTGTCCACGTTGCTGCAAAAAGAAGAGCGTACTTACAATTAATCAGAGCATTAATCACACGCTCTATAAAAGGTTCTGGACAGATGTTCTGGCGTTTTTATGACAAATGGGAACAGGATTTTTTGTTTCTGTCAAGAGAGACCTATCTTTAAATACCTTTACCAGGCAGCCTCAAGGAATTCCGTCTGCCACACTTCATGTAAGAGTGTGTTGTCTGTGTGCACGTATGTGTGCGCGTGTGAAAGGGAATAATCAATAACACACAGAAGGAGGCTGGAGGGTCACGTTGGTTTTAACTCTGTTCCACAAAAGCAGGAGGCATCCACAGGGGGAAAAAAAGAGGGGAAAGAGCTACAGCGATCAAACAGGATAAAACACTTCAGGGCGACGCAGGAGAGCTGGGGTGGGGGGGTGGGGGGGTGGGGTGAGAATGAGCTCGCACATTTCACAGACGTACATCTCGTCTGTCAAAACTCTCCAATCTGCCAGCGGTTCTTCTGAACCCTTTAACACCGACGGCATCGCTGCCGACACATAGGCGTGAGCATACTTTGAAGTACCATAATCACATGACTATTTGCGCAATCAGAAAACGCCCATCGGTTCCTGGAAGTTCCACTTCACAGCCAAGTCTCTGTCATTACGGTAATGATTCGCTGGACCCTTCTTCATAGAGGAACCGAGAGACACTTCTCAGCTTTCAGCGCAAAAATCCTCTAAATCTTATTGACTGGAGGTTGACTAATGCACCATTCAATCTCCAAATGATCTTCCTCTTACATTCAAGTGCCCTGCTGGAGGATAAACCTCTATCTTACTTGCAAAATAATGTCGGCAATAGCTTTTTTTTCTGGTTTCACTTATCGCTTCAGCTCACTTTATTGTTCCTTTTCCTCTTCCAGGCAGCTTCCTGTGTGAGGCGGCTTCACAGAACAAAGATGAACCAGATGTGCAGTCAATGCAGCTCAGTAACACGTTTTCTCAACAAAACCGGCAGAAATATAGCTGCCTGCGTGATTCAATAAGTGCTATATCGAAGCCAAAACAAATTCAGAGTTCTTCTCTAGGGCAGCGGAACCACTGATACTGTATTTTTGGATAATTTCATCATTCATCATTGCAAAGTGTACTGATATAAAACTGGAGTTAAGACCACTGGAGACAGAGAACGGGATTCATGACATCATGGTTGGTGGGGTTCTGTCACAAAATGATGTCCCTGCATGCACAAGTTAGTGAGAGTCAGTGAGGTGTGTGATGGCGTTTCAACAGGTGTGAACTGTCTTGTTTTAGAACATTTGGCATATAATCCTCAAGCTATGGTCGCTATGGGTTTATCCACCCTCTGGATGCTGTCCGGTTGTTATGGTGATGAGGCGAACGTTAATGTTTGGATGATAGTTAGTGAGTATAAGTGCAGTAAATCCAGGGGTGTGTTGAAATAGGTCCAGAGATAATGTCAGTATCTAAATGATATCTATGCAAAAATATGACGTCGGTGTGTAGGAACTAAGAAGGCGAGACGGGCAAACCGGGTGTCATCAGTCTCCCGTGTCCTCCGGAGACAGAAACAAAAACACAAGTACTTTTTCTCCTTCTGTTTGTCAAACAACGGATTATAAATAACTACACACCCAATTCCTAAATTTTTCATAAGACAAGAGCTACCTTTTTCTGTTTTTTCTCAGTGATGTGGGCACAAGGCTTCTTGTGCGACTGGGTTTGAGAATATGTCTTTAATAGGACACAGAGCACTGAGCTCAGTTAATCCAAACGGCCTTGTTGGTTTCACATAATGTCTGCTTAGGACATGAGTCTAATCATCATTGTCTGTGCGCTGCCGCATCAGATGGGCCTCTGTCATCCTTTGTACGCCAAAGAAGTAAGTAAGAAACAGACTTACTCGGTGTTGTGGGTGTCGATAGTGTGGAAGAGCTCCTTCAGTTCCTCTGCTGTCAGGACTCCATCAGAGAAGTAGGCCTTGAACTCATCAAAGGACAGCTTCCCATCATCTGGGAACCGAGCACAAATGCATCTCATCAGCACTGTGTCAAGCTAAGAGACGACCGCAGCATCCACATTTTACATATTTATATATATCGAGCTTTTGGGAATTGAAGTGTGGACAGTGTGGGAGGTCTGCGCTGTCAGGGTGTATTTCTATTTTCAGTCGATGTTGATTAAGGTAGCTGATCTTCAGATTATCACTGCTGACCTGTCATGCGGTCCCACGACAGATGCAGAGAGCAGGAGCTCGTGTCGGAGGAGGATGCACGAACACACAGGCACATCAGTCAAACGAGCTGTGACTCATAGCAGACGAGCACAGAGCTTCTCGTAACGGACCTGACGTGTCGGGGTTGCTGTTTGCACAACAAACATGTGGGATAACACTTCTTATCATGCTGCATGACAAGAGCTCGAACCTTTGGATGAATGCGTCATGTCATAATAATAAATCACTCAGATTATCTATTTTGGGGGGTGTACACTTTTAGAATATGTCATTCTTGCAAGCATTTCTCCAAAGAGACAAGCTTGTTGAAAAGTTAGATGCCACCTGGTTCCTGTTTCTTCCCTAGAAATTAAAAATGTTTTTGTATGAATATATTGAATACATATCAGCCCTAAGAAGAAAGTTCTATATTTCTGCTTCTTGCAGTGGAAACAGCATATATTTCACGTTTGTGTATGATAGTTTGCATTCATGCATGATTAATTCCGATTTTTCATCCAATTTTCCACCTTAACACGCAGATCATTTCTCACCATATGTACTTTCATATAAATATGGACACTGGGTAAAATGTTGGAGGAAAGCTCCGTTAGGTTGATCATTTCTGTCAATAACAAAATGAATGTGTAGTTTTATGGTTACACTAGAATGTGGTGAAATAACTGCACATGTGTTGGAATTCTCATCCCTCAGCTTTAATGTCACGTGGTGACACGGGTTTGTTGTGCAGCTGTGAAGTGTTGACTGGCATATTAAAAGTGTTTTAGTGCTTCAAAATGATTCCCTTCATCAATGCGTTGACTCTGAACCTCACTGGGTATGGTCAGTCTCCTGTTTCCATGGAAACTGAAAGAATACCAGCACCGGCTCATGATCAGAATTTCATTGAGAAAGTACATCACACACACACACACACACACACACACACACACACACACACACACACACACACACACACACACAGTGGGAGTGAGTGTGTGTAACAGTTACCGTTTTTATCCGCCCTCCGTAAAATCTGTCAAAGAAAAGAGAGGAATATCAAAAAATACAGATCACATCATCAAAGTTACTGTGTGCGTGTTTGTCTGTGTGTGCATGTGTGTGTGTGTGTGTGTGTGCAAGTGTGCGTGTGTGCGTCTGTGTCATCGATCAGACTCTCAAAGGCAGAGAATCATTCAATTATTGATGGAGCTGCCCCACAGTCCAGAGGAGATGAAAGGCAGCGTGCCAATGACCATGTCAGCCTCAGAATAGCAAAGCCCACTTTATCTCCTTTGAACTTATGAATCCGAGTTTAAACCACCTTTCCATATTGGTTCAAATGTCCCCACCTATAGCATGGTGTGTGTTCTAACAACACATTTTTAACCATCAGAACTGGAAACAAAATCCCGGCGAAAGGACTGAACCTCTTGAAAACAACCTGCCACGTCGCACCGTAGACTCCGAGTCGGCCAAAAAGACAATATCACTCTTTTTAAAGTGGAAAATTCCACTAGACGAGGTGAAAGAACACGATGAAGCTGAACAGCGAAGCCCAGAATCAGAGATGTGTGAGGTTAATATCGAACCTGATCCATGACCCGGTTTTAGTTGGACATTCCTTTTCTGTTTTTCAGCTTTCCACAGTAACTGACAACCATTTACCTGCAAAACCTCTTTATTCAAACTGCTATTGCAATGTATTCATTCGATAAAAATAATCCTGATTTCTCACGTTTGCGATTTTACTCGAATATACAGTATGAAAATGAAGTTGCAAAAACACAATGCTCCCAAAGGAACTGACTGGAACCGGCTTGTGTTTTAATGAGGCACAGACTGAGGCTGCAGCTAATAAAGGAGAAGTCAAATAATAACAGGCAACAGTTGAATTCCCCGATACACGGCACCAGAGGACAACACCTGCTCCATCACTGAGGCATGATGAGGAGGATTTTCTGTCCCTTCTTTCATAATTCTGGGCTGTGTGTGTGTGTGTGTGTGTGCTGGTTCTCCGGCAGTGAAGGCAGCCAACAGGTTTATACTGGAGGGGGAGAGGCGAGGAATGATGTGAATGCCATTAGATGCAACTGAGGAGGGATGCAGCTTGACACATCACCTCACAGGAAGCTCATTAGCTGCTGCCTTGTATGTTAGAGGTTTTAAATCCTCTTCGGCCCCATAATTCAAGTTTTATTCGCACCTTTGTCTCATTATATAGGGCTTAGTTTCTATGAAAAAAGATGGATCAAGTAAGTATGGCAAGGATGATGATGACGACAGCAACAACAACAACAACAATAATAATTGTTGAAAACAACTGTTTTGAAACCAAACAGACTCCATCTGCTTCGTCTGGAGACATAAATAAATATTTAAAATATTTTCCCAGAGATATGCAGAGCAGCTACAATAAAGGTCAGACCTGCCAAACAGGGGACACTCTGTACTTCACATACATTATTAATGGGATATATATTAATACAGGTGATCTATAAAATACATCTCACAAGACAAGAAACATTTGAAAAGTCTTTTTTCTTCAGAAAGCCATGAGAAATGTCTTTAAATTATATTTTAAATGCATTTTGTTGTCTTAAAACCATTCAGCACGGGGTTTGCTCACATACCAATGACATTGCTTTGCACCCAGTTAAAAGGATGCACCTGTAAAGATTTTATGATTAACACAAGTAAAAATATGTCTTTTTCTACTTACATCAATGAAAATCGACATTCCCTTTTTGAGCTCCATCTGAGCACTGGGCTCCTCAGACACAGGCTGAACCTCCTCTGAACAATCCATCGTCCAGAAAATGTGGCTTTACTTCCAAACTGCGTGGGAATGTGGCTGCTTGAACCTCAGAACACTGTCAGATCACTGGCACTGGTCACAAGGAGCGACTCTGGTGCTGCTGGCAAGTCAGCAGTGAAACCGATACTACTTCCGGTTTACTGAGAAACATTCGATTACCAATACTGAATCACTGACACAGAAAAATGTGTAGATATTTTAAGTATTTCACTCTATGTAAATATTTTTAAGTAAAGACCATCACTATATTATGTCCACCATATTTAGCACATTTGTAGCAAATATTTTAAACGTCAAGGCTTTTATTTTAAAGGATTCCTGACGCATCATCCTGTTATGCACAGCATCTGTTTACCGTTCATTGATCACACACATATCTGCAGGTAGTTGCAGCTTGTCCATGGAAAGGATCACGTCAAATTAATCTCATTCTGCACTTTAAAATGTGGAACACCCCGAGTTATTCTCTTACGGAACAGGACTAGGGCCAGTAAAGAAGAAAAAAAAAAGGCATTTTTTTTCCTCAGAATTCTGACATTCTCTAAATGAAGTATACAATTTTATTATTATTATTATTATTATTATTTTTAACTTTAACTATTATGTTTTATGTTTTGTTCCAGCCAGTCAAACCAACATGTAAAATACAAAGATGAACAACCTATTTTAGTTTATGAGAGTCAATCAATGAAATTTAGCGTATGAGATGGTCGCATTTAGTTTTATGACAATACAAAATGTTTAACATTTTCGCAGTGACCAGATGGTTCAATCGCATGCACGTCAACAATTGCAGCTCAATCACTGCGACTCACTTTGTGTGATGGTAAAAAGGTGTCATGGTTCCATCTAGTGGACATCAATGATGGCACACATTGAACGTAAACGCAGAGGCAACTAAATTCTGTTTTTTAACAGTAATTGCCATTAACTCATCAACGACTTGGAAGCACCTTGATAAATAATCACTAAACAACAATAAATATCTCATTCCAGTAAATGCCATGAACGTGGAACTAAACGACACTACCTGGACATCATAATATCAAGGTTCGTTGAATTGACGGGAATTAAATGCTTCTACATCATTTACATTGTTAAATCTTGTCGATTTGCGTCCGATCGCAGTCAACATCACCTGGTTACATGTCTAATGTGGCGTTCTTTGTTAAATCTACACAGCTCATTTAGGTTAAATGTTTCAGTCGTTTCAATAATTAACACATGACAGCGTGATGGATGTTTATGGCGCTTATGTGGCAGCACAGCGTCGAACAACATTGCAGTTCCAAAACAAACGTAATGGGTCGTGAAACCTCGCGATAACATCTCAGGGACCGTGATTGGACGAGGGCCGCGTACACGCGGTCACGTGACCCTCAGTTAACTTGGCATTCTGGGACACAAACAGCAGCAGCGACCACCGTGGAAGGCGGGCGACGGCAGGAACACCCAGCTGACAGCGAGCCTGCGGAGCGGCTCTTCACGTCGGACTGGCGTTCTCTCCTCTCCCGGGGCGCAGCGGCGACGTGACGCGGAGTCTTTCGAGGCGGAGTTCGCGAGCCAGTCAGCTAACGGCGGGAGTGAGTTAGCCTCGCCGTGATTTCACGCAATGCTAGTGGGATCGCGTTAGCTGGATGGGGACGCGGATGAGCCCGGGAAGTTTCCTCCACATGCTCGATTCTGGGCTTCTCCATCGTACGTGTCGGATTATTGTCCCAACTCCTGACATCTCTCTCCATGTAGTGTAACACTCTCAACGATGACGCCCCCGTCTATGGTTAATTCCACCAATGGAGAGTGCGAGAAGATGTGCACGTCAAAGTCACTGGGCTGGCATGTTGCCCAGCTAGTGTACCCGAGATAAACACGTTAAACTGGATACTAGATGTACCGGTCAAGGACTGTGACAGACTTTATCTGTACGTGTCACTACCCAGTGGGCTTTCACTCCTGAAGCCATCGTCTCCGTGAATCTTCATCTGTTGAAGCTCAGCACATTGACTACACTGGATATGGACTTGAACTGGATGTGAAGACTGTGGGAATCTGCACCGGGCTCCAGATTGGACAGACTGAGCTGCTCCGCTCCTCATCTGAGCTCTTCACTCAGCCAACATGTCCCTGTCAGGGTCCACGACCGTGCAGTTGTTCACCAAGCTTGTGAAACATGCGGTGGGCAAAGCGCAGATCCAGCTGAACCGCTGGCTGCAGAGAACCGCCACGGTGGACGATTGTGACAAGATCGACCTCTTGATATGCAACGCCTTCGACGAGAGAGGAGCCAGCATGGGGAAGTCTGACGGGGACTCTGAGGTTACCGGCGACTCAGCGGGGGCCATCTTCAACATCAGTGGGGAGTTCAGACACCCTTGCTGTATCACCACGTTTTGCTTCAAGTGTGCCCTGCTGGCGTGCATCCTGATGGCTGTGTGCTTCTCCTCAGTCGCCCTGGTGCGGCAGTACCTCAAGGACCTCCTGCTCTGGGTAGAGGGCCTCGACAGCCTGGTCGGGGCCTTGCTCTTCATCGTCGGTCTAATAATTGTGTCGTTTCCGTGTGGATGGGGATATATTGTTCTCAACGTGGCAGCTGGCTACCTCTACGGCTTTGTCCTCGGCATGGGACTCGTCATTGTGGGGGTGTTAATTGGGACCTTTGTGGCACACCTGGTGTGCAAAAGGCTGTTGACTGACTGGGTTCTGAACAAGGTCGGGAACAGTGAACAGCTGAGTGCTGTCATTCGAGTGGTGGAAGGAGGGAGCGGACTCAAAGTTGTGGCCTTAGCAAGACTCACCCCCATACCCTTTGGACTCCAAAATGCAGTTTTCTCTGTAAGTATGAACACCTTATTGTCATTTTTTGTCCCCCCAAGTCCACTTAAGAACATCAAATAATCATGCGCTGTACATGGTAAAGTCATTTGGGTTTCAGCAGAAAGGTGACAGGAACAGCCGAGGGCTCATTAACCTGCTGAAGGTGACACAAGCCGCCGGTGACACAGGGGAAATTAAACCCGTCGTACTCGGGGACGCGTCTCAGCAGTGGACGTACTATGTGCTTATTGCCTTTGGTGTTTAAGTGTGTTATATAGTGCTGTGTCTTGGACATGTAGGAGTGGACATGGGTCTTGAGTAGATGCAGACCACAGCCACAATGATCAGGGAACCAACTGTTTGACTGGACTGACGATGAAACATGTCTCTTTCCTGTAGCCGAAGGACAAACACTTACTTTAACAATTGTATTCACTATATCACTGTCACTTTTTAAGGTCAGATGTTGCACATTCGGAGCATTATTTTTCGGCGCCGACTCTCTTGGCAACATTATTTGACACTATTATGCTTAATCTGAAATCATTGGCTCAGGCCACATCACATGACCTGCATTATAAGCCTGCGAGTACTGTAAGGATATTGCCTTCAACCGCAGTCCTACACTTAACCTGAGGCACTTGACCTTCATCCAGGACATGAATAATGCATGGGCTCTGAACACTGTTCTCGGTCACCCAATTGATACTTGTAAATGGTGAAAGCTTCCAGCGGTTTGATATTCTAGTCTGGGTTATGCAAAACCAGAAATGTTTTTCCTTTGTGATTGAATGATTTGTAAAGAAATCCAGTTGGAGGGTGATAATAAGAAGCACCATTTGTCATTGGGGCATAGATGTCCAATGTAGGACAAACCACACTGCTGCTCTCATCACTGTCTCCAATTTCACCAGTGAAACACAACTGCCTCCGCGGTCTGCTGCCCACTTGACAACATAATTGTACTTCTTTGCAGCCCGGCATGACGTTCTGTCATTACCATGGATTTCACAAGGGTGCTGAGCAGATAATAGAACGGAAGCATTCAACAGTGGAGAACATGTATAAATAGTCATGGAGCTGTAATGATAAATCAGTAAATCAATTAGCTGACAGAGAGAAAGTCGGTCAGCTGTAATCAAGCGTTTACAAGCAAATATGCAGATCATCCCAGTGACTCCTAGACCCTCTCGTCCTTCCTTATCAAAATAAATCTGTGGGGCGGTAATGTTGCTGGATTAAACTCAATTTTCAGAAGGTGTTAGTTTGTGCTGTTGGAAAGCGATTTTTCCACAGCTTTGGACCAAAAGACCGATTAAAATGATCGTAAAAGATAACGATGTTTGTTTCTCACGCGCTAATTAGCGCATTCGTTAAGAATGAAGTAACTGGTATAAATGTAGTTCAAGCATGGAGTCAGAAGAAAGGACTGTGGTGCCAAATTGCCAGAAGCGACAGGATTAAAAATCAGTGTATGCTGCACGCCGTAGCTTTGAAAAGAAAAATGACATTTCTGTGTCTTTGCTGTGTGCTCCACGCGTCTCAGAAACCCAACAGCAGCGCAAACGTCCAGATGAGGATGAGCACGGCGGGGGCACTTGAAAGGCATCCGTAGCTCAGAGCGTGAAGGAGTTGATGTACAAGCCCGAGGCTGGAAAAAGGGATAAAAAATAAAAAAAAGAAAGAAAGAGATGACGCAAGTGTGTTTCTCAGACACAGCTCTTGCATCCTGTAAAACCAAGTTCTCTTGAATGAATGATTTAGTGAGCGTCTTCATTTCTCTTAAGATTATTTGCCTCCCCCCCGCCTGTTATGATCGTGTATATCTGTGTCTGCTTGCTTGATTTTTGCACCCGCCAAAGAGTTTTTTTTTTAAACTCAGTCCTGCTGATAGGACGGTGGTGATCCAGTGCCAGCGAGCCTCTGAAGTGTCCACATTCATGTTAGAGATGTTCCTGTTGTTTACCAGACACCTTCATCTACATACCACGCTGCTGAGTGTGTATGAGTGTGTATGACTCACACCCATTGTCACATTAATAGAACCAGTGATTTGGCAGCAGTCAGATGACTCTTGGCAATGAACGCTGTCAACTTTTTTTTGTTTGTTTTTTTTCCACCAAGGCACCAGCTGGGATTTGGCTGTGACACAGTGGAACAGTGAGCTGACGTATAAGAATTTCGACCTGAGCCAGGGAAATGAGGACAGGAGTCTGGAGCGGTTCCATTTAGATGCTCTTTAAAGTCTGAACATTCCCGTCAGAAGAACAGGAACATGTATAGTTTTGAGGTAAACCGGTTGGAGTGGATGCACAGGAAATCCCTGTGTAAATTAACTCAGGAATGTTTGTAGCTTTGATTCACGGTTCTAAGTGTCACATTGGGGCCAAATGTTTACGTGGAAGGAGGCAGATGGTTTTCTTTTGCCCGAGTGACTTGGATGCCTTCTGTTTGACATCATTTCCCACTTTCAGGTTCCACGGTTCATATGTAGCTCTGTGACCAAAGGGTGAAAAGTCCCACGTTAGTCATCCCGACATAACTCTCCTGTTCCAGGGCGCAGAGGTGAAAACGGCGTGTGAACGTTGCTGCCGTTGTTCCTGCTTCTCAGCTAGTTAGCTACTCCGAAGCATGGCGAATAGATGCTTTGAAACAACTTTAGAACCTTCTTCATCAAGAGAGCACAGATACGAGCACATGTCGAGTCGGTAAACATACTTTTGAAATACTATAATTTCCGGACTATAGAGCGCACCTGACTATAAGCCTCACCCCGTACATTTTTAAAGGAAAAAACATTTTGTACATACATAAGC
>JBBMJM010131600.1:0-12494 GCA_037832705.1 Centriscus cristatus
TGCTGCTGCTGCTGCTATGGTGATGACCTCTGACCTCCCGCTGCTCTGCTCCACACACGACATGTGGACGGAGCCGTCCCTGCAATGCAAACAAACAGATGTAGCAGCAGGTCGGGAGCGAGCGGCGATCAGGTCCTGACGGGCCGGACGTACCGTTTCATGGTCAGGACGGTGTCGACGGCGTGCTTCTCCTCGGAGGGCTGCAGCCCCCGCAGGACCACCTGCAGGGAGAGACGACACGCTTCTTCAGTCAGCCGGCTGCGTGAGCCGACGGCGTTCGGAGCGCTTTCCGTACCTGCGCCAGCTTCTCTGGCTGCTCGGCGGCGAAGCGCTGGTAGATCTCCACGCAGAGGGAGGAGAGCTGCCCCCCCCCGCTGAGGACGTGGTGTCTGCGGGCCGGGAGGGGCGAACCGGACGGGAGGAGAACGGTGAACACCTCCGCTCCAGAGTCGTCCAGCTCCTGCACACGTGCACACACACGTGCGTCGGTGGACGAGGACGTGGACCTTCCTACACCGACGTGAACGTTTCTACGTCCGTCGTTGTTGTTTTCCTCCAGTTCTCAGTGTTTTGATTTGTTTCCTTCAAGCTACGGAGACTGAAAGCGATCAGGTGACCGCACTAACAACATCTCCATCACTTTCCATTCACATCTTCAAAAAACGTCTTTTTGGTCGGTTCTATTTTCTCAACAAACACAGAGCTGGAGTCACATGACCAAAAGGTGCCAGTTTGGTTTGGTACATCTCAGAAACGTTCTCCCTCTCACACATTGATTGAACAGTTCTGAGAGTTCTGGAGAGGTGACGTGTTTCAAGAAGACAAATACCTTCACGAGTATGTCGGAGGCAGAGACGTCTGCCACGAAGGACTCTTCCTGCTGGGGAAGAAGCTCTCTGCCGACCAGTAAACCTGCTTCCAGGGCTGCTCCCACGGCGATGACCTCGTCAGGTGGCGCCGAGCTCAGCAGCTCCACATCAGGAAACAGCTCCCGGATCATCTGCTGCAGACGAGGGATCCGGGCCGAGCCGCCGCACAGAACCACCTGAAAGGCAAAAAATAACAACAAATAACAACGGTCGATTCAAAGAAAGGGCCGTGGAAACTCCTCCATACCTTGTTTATGTCCCCAGTGGAGAGCCCCGCCTCCTCCAGCAGCCGCCTGATTGGCTGAATGCTTTTGTTGAAGAGGGATGAGCAGAGCAGCTCAAACCGAGCTCTGAGGAGACAAAACGCCCCCCCCCCCAGGTTAGTCATCTACAACTTGTACTCATACTGTGTACATTCCTCATTGTGCACAGAGGCAGAGAGGGGGCACTGGAGGGGGTCCAGCTGGCGTACGTGAGGGTTTTGTTGGTTGGAAATCGACCGACAACAACCGACTTGTTAAATATCTTTTTACTTTTCCTGAGACGTGTTCACCGACCTGGAGATGTTACAGTCAAAGTCCATGCCGTCGTGCAGCGAGTCCACGAAGCAGTTGGCCGATCCCAGGGAGGACAGCGAGTGTTTGGCCATGTCTGCTCCGTTCATCAGCTTCAGCATCGCGCGAGCGTTGCTGCTCACGTCGTGCTTGTATGTGCTGCACATGACGAGATGGAGGAAGGTGAGGACGGGTGGGGGTGGGGGGGTCTGTATGGACGGATTGCGGCGCGCTGGAACCTCCGTAGCTACCGTTTGAACTCGGTGGCGAGGTGCTGGGCCAGCGCCTGCGTGAAGCTCTCGCCTCCGATGCTGTGGTCAGTGTGTGTGCTGAGAACCCGGAACATTCCTCCATTGACCTGCAGCGCGGTCACACTCAGAGACGTCCCACCCAGTTTGTACACCAGCACATGACTGTCAACACGGACGGGAGAACTTCTGTCAGTCAAATCTCGACGGCAAAAAAAGCAACGCACACATACATCACATTACAATTAAATACTGGATTAAAACGTAAGAAGAACCTCAAACTGTCAAATGTTGAAGACAAAGCAACAAATGCTAAAATGGCTGAGGGGACGCTGGGGGGCCGTACCTCTTCCCCGCAGACGAGTCCTGTCCGATGTCGTAGGCCAGAAGAGCGGCGGCGGGTTCGTGGATCAGCCTCAGGACGTGGAACCCGGCGGCTTCCGCTGCCTCCCTGATGGGACAAGACGATGGAGGACGCTGACGTTCCCGTGGAAACAGGCAACACTCGACAGCAGCGGTACGTTTGTGAGGGACGTGACAGGGGCAAACCTCAGCGCTCGCTTCTGAGCATGGGCAAACTCAAAGGGGACGGTGATGACGGCGTCGATGACGTCAGAGCTGAGAGCCGACTGAGCCGTTTCTGTGGAAACACACGTGAGAGCAGTTGACTCACAGCGTTTGATGGGGGGGGGGGGGGGGGTTAACAATCGCTGGGTTAAGGTAAAGGTAAGATAAGGGAAATGCAGATGATGAGTGGGTGGTAACAGATTATCAATCACTGTCGGCTTCTCTGCCGTCATGGAAACAAAGCGCTACCTTTCATTTTGCGGAAGATGAGTTTTGCAACATCCTCTGGAGCAACATACTGCTGATGGTCTCCAGCAGTGATCTCATAAAACGGCTTCTCTCCTCGGTTCACCACCTGAACACACAGACAATCACTCATCTGTGACAGCCGACGACGCAGGTCTCAGACTGGAAGGTAAGTAGAAAACAACAACAATCACCTGACACTTGGTCTCTGATTTGTGAGTTTGCGTCTCTGAATCGCTGAAGCTGTTCATTTAGATGCAGAGAAAGGTAGAAAACAAATGGTTTGTTTGTGGAGAAACAGCAAATCTGCCCTACACAGGCCCTTTTCGATGACACGTACACACGCACGCGCACACACACAGTCACTACGAGTGTTATCTACCACGAAATGTGTTGTTTATCACTCATCAACATCTTTTTTTCCTATGTGCGACGCTGAAACATCAACGCACGAAACTTGGGTTGTCAACTAAAAACGATGTCTCAGAAGGTCAGGAGCTGTCATCTGCTGCAAGTGAGTCTGAACATCACAATTCCATCACTGCATGACGCATCATGACAAACCGTGACTCGTCTTTCCAGGATAAACAAGCAACAGTAACTTTTATCACCTTCTCCCGAGCACTTGCTTCACTTTAACGACGGTGTTGGCAGCATTTCGAACCCGTCCTTGCTTTGCCGCGATACCTACAATCTGCAGAATATTTATGTTGAACAAGTGACGATGTAAACAGATATAACACAAGAACTGAACTTTGACCTTTACATCACATACCTGTTCACTGTCTCTGTAGGCCACAATTGCTGGAGTCACTCTGTCTCCTGCATCATTGGCAACCACATCTGCACGGCCATCCTTTGGACAGACAGACAGAGGAAGAGTGAGATGTTGTTGAGAAGTATTAACAATCTGAGCTTTTCAATCCTGAAATAAGAAGAAGTCTATAGAATTTTCAGGGTTACGGATTAACTGAATAAAAACATTTACCACCATAGCAACAGTCAGAATTATTTGAGTATAGGTGAATAATTACACATCAAGCATCTGAGCCATTCTATTCAAAATCCTATTGTTTATATGTATTATAGTTTCAAGATCTACGGTTAAACATCTTCTCTGATTGACAAACTACTGTGAACTATCTGGTGTAACGTTACAGGTACGCAAATATCGCAGGAAAGCTCGTTTCACGACTAGGCACCCCAACACCTGTACTCACAAGTCAACTATACAGCTAGTTAACATGAATTCACTGTGACGGAAGCATAGATTAATAATTCACACCGTACAGCTAACACACATCACAGCTAGCATAATCACTGAGATAGCACAGCGCTTTTTGCCACCAGCGACTTTTCTGGGGCGTTAGAAATTAACTCCACATTACTATTGATCCGGTAGACAACGTCACAGCCAGAGCCATCAAAATGTCCCAGAACTCACCTTAAATATCGCTACACATGCACATGTGTAACCGAAATGAATCCCGATGGCAGCCATGATGGAAGAATTGTTTCGTCACGCGGCCCGCCCATACTGCGTTGTTTCCCCCGGGGGAGACTATCAGAATAAAAGCATGTTGAGCGAACAGCTCCGGAAGTACTTTATTGGTTCGTAACCACTTAACATTACTGACTAGACTAATTTATGCTTATTTTAACTCATATAACTAAGGAGTATACTCCCGCTTACCCACAATGTGACGAAACATGCATTTCATTAACTGTCACACTAATTTTAAATTTTAACATGTTTTGATTCGTTCAAATTTCTAGTTATCCTGTAAGACTCATCACTTGACATGGATGGTGCAGACTGATAGCTTGACGCAGTTGGCAACCTGGCTGCTGTAATTTGTATAATATATAAATATGTAAAACAAACAGACTCAAATGTTGCAACCACATGAATATCTGAGAACGTTTATTTTTTTCCATGTAAATCCAATTAATTCCTGACTCGTTAAGTTTCTGTGGAGTGTGAGAAACCAGGGTACCTGGGTACCTGTGAGGAGATTAACTATTCATCATCGCTTCCAGTTTGCTAGTTCATTTTCCTTTCCTCCTGTCTGATTGTCTTCCATCCCATGTGTGTACTTAGTTCACTTTGGGCCCTAGTTGCCGCAAATGCTGTTATGAGTTCTATTCTTTAGGAGTTACAGGGTAGATGCTGCATTATCTTGTGCAACTCCGACAGTAGGCACACAAACTGTACCTGGTTTAGAAGTTACATATTTAACCTCATTGTTACTGTCTTCTGAGAAGGTAGATGTGGCATCATCGTATGTAACTCTTTCAATAGGTACAGGGAATCCATCTGGTTTAGAAGTTACATGTTCAGACAAAACCCCATTGTTGCTGTCTTCTGAGAAGATGGATCTATTATCGTGTGTAACTCTGTCAGCAGGTCCACGAATTTCACCAGGTTTAGAGGTTACATGTGCTGACAAAGCTTCATCACCGCAGTCATCTGAGAAGGTAGTTACACCATCGTGTGTAACTCGGTCAGCAGGTAAAGGAACAGCAAGTTGTATGGAAGTTTCATGTTCAGACATAGCCTCATTGCTGTTATCAGAGTAGGTAGATGCTGCGTCATCTTGATTGTAACACATTGATCCATTTAAAGGGGGTAAAGAGGAGCATCCCGGAATGTACAGTCTCATCATTTCAAGGTTTTTCTTGTGTTGAGTTTCAATCTTCAGGTGTGTCATTGTAAGAAACGGACTCCTTAGAGCTTGTTTCGGAGTGATTCTATCGTGACAATCCAGCTCTAGCATCGTTTTCAAGAGTTCCACAAATGCCCATCTTTCTCTTTTTTCTGTTTTGTCTTTCATAGATACTTTATAAAACTTCCTGATATCATCCAGACAGGTGAGCTCATTGGCTAAACAATTGTCCTGAATGACTGGTTGGCCTGTTGTCCATTCGTATTCTTCTGGTGTTTTCAGCCTCCATTGCCTTTCGTCTTTGATGAAAAACTCGTCACTGTTAATTCCGTGATTCAGAAGGTAGTCATCCGGCTGGCCCAGAAGCTTCACGATGGCGCTCATCCAGCTATATCTGCATGTCCATGGAAACAGATTCTTTCCCAGGTATATGTTTGCCATGACACAACCCAGTGACCACGTATCTACTGATGTATTTGTTGGGAGGCCCAACAGCATTTCTGGAGATTTGGAAGGTGAAGCCTGAAAAAACATGTCGGACCCTGTTGGGGGAATATAAGAGCTGAAGTCCGTCAATCTGACCTTGAATGGACACCGTTCGGGGTCGACGAGCTTGATGCTGTCGAGACTGATGTCTCCATGAATGATTGAGTTTTCCTTGAGGATTTGCAGACTCTCAAAAAGCTGTCGCATCACAACCCGAATTTGACAAAAAGACAGGGGGGGTCTGACCTGCAGGAACTCGTTCAGGCTCAGGTTGAGCAGCTGAACTACCACAAACAAGTTGGACCCATATCTTCTGTCATGGCAGTATTCATAAACCTGCTGAAAGTGTTCTTTGTCAGCATGACTTGCATCATATAACTTATCAAGCTCTGTGGGGCAAACACTGCCCTTAGGGATGATTTTGATATCAACCAATCTTTTGCGCTTTAAATCCATTCCATGGTAAACTCTCATGTTTCCTTCTTGAGTTTTCCATTTTTCGACATGGATTACCTTATAATCACTGTGAAAACCATGGATGACATCACCACGCATCAGCTTTAGTGGTTTTCCCGTTATCACACTTATGACTTGAGAAAAGCTGAAGAGCATTTTGAATGAACTGTTAAAAACTTCTTGCTTGTCTTCCAGTATGAATATGTTCTTGACTGTTCCTGCTTACATCAATGCTCAGTTTTATAAACAGGTATCAGGGCATGCCTTTGATGCGCCATCACGCCTTAGATGTGTCGTCATGCCTTAGATGCGCTGTAACATTGTATGTCTTGCGCGTCAGGCGTACTACCCACTAACACACCATGTCCGACTCAGACTTGGCTGAGCGTCTGTCAGGAGTGTATGTGATCAGAACACTCCTGCTGCTGAAAATAATCACAGTTGGTTCCAATACACAGTTGAAGTCAACACAGCTAAACCATAATTGTTAGACTAATTGCAATTGTAAAATAAACTGACTCAAATGTTGCAACCACATGAATATCATTGATCATTTATTTTTTTTCAGCTTAAATAGAATATGTGTTTATTTTTCCCGTGTTGTGGGAAAAATCAGGGCCTGGAGAAAGCCCTCACGAGGAGCTTGCCTATTATCCATTACTTCCTGTTTGCTGGTTCTTATCGCTTCCACGTCTGCTGCTTGTCCTCTAGCCACAAATGTAATGCTTTTCTTGAGGTTAAAGGATATAATGGAATCGGTAATTCAGGAGGTTGTGATTCTCTTGGAGTTACAGGGTCCCCCAACTGTCATCACTGCTTTCATCTGAGGAGGTAGATGCTGCGTCATCTTGGTGGAAAACATTTGATTCATTTAAAGGTGTTAAAGAGGAGCATCCTGGAATGTACAGTCTCATCATTTCAAGGTTTTTCTTGTGTTGAGCCTCAATCTTCAGATGTGTCATTTTAAGAAACTGACTCCTCAGAGCCTGTTTGGGAGTGATTCTGTCTTGACAATCCAGCTCGAGCATGGCTTTCAGGAGTTCAACAAATGCCCATCTTTCTTTCTTTTCTGTTAGATCTCTTGTTGAGACTTCATAAAATGTCTGAATATCATCCAGACAGGTCAACCAATTGGCTAAACTACCATCCTGAATGATTGGGCGGCCTGTTGTCCATTCGTATTCTTCTGGTGTTTTCAGCCTCCATTGCTTTTCGTCGTTGATGAAAAACTCCTCAGTGTTGATTCCACGATTCAGAAGGTAGTCATCCGGCTGGCCCAGAAGCTTCACGACGGCTTTCATCCAGCTATACCTGCACGTCCATGGAAAGAGATTCTTTCCCAGGTATAAGTTTGCCATGACACAACCCAGTGACCACATATCTACTGATGTATTTGTTGGGAGGCCCAACACCATTTCTGGCGATTTAGAAGGTGAAGCCTGAAGAAACATGTTGGACGCTGTTGGGGGAATATAAGAGCTGAAGTCTGTCAATCTGACCTTGAGGCACAATTCTGGGTTGTCTAGCTTGATGCAGTCGAGACTGATGTCTCCATGAATTATCCTTTTTTCTTTGAGGATTTGCAGACTCTCAAAAAGCTGTCGCATCACAACTCGAATTTCACAAAAAGACAGAAGGGGTCTGATCTGCAAGAATTCCTTCAAGCTCAAGCTGAGTGACTCAACCACCAGAAACCTGTTGGAACCATATCTTTTGTCATGGCAGTATTCCAAAACCTGCTGAAAGTGTTCTTTGTCAATATGACTTGCATGGTGAAGCTTATCAAGCTCTGTGGGGCAAACACTATCCTTAGGGACGATTTTGATCTCAACCAGCCTCTTGTGTTTCAAATCCATACCATGGTAAACTGTTATGTTTCTGCCTGTTTTCCGTTTTTCTACATGGATTACCCTATAATCACTGTGACAACCATGTACAACATCCCCACGCCTCAGCTTTAGTGGTTTTCTAGTTATCACACTTCTGAGTTGTGAAAATCTTCGAACGATCTGTAATGAATTGTTTAACTTCTCGCCTATTTTCAAGTCAGACAGTATTTTCACGTCCATCGTTCGGCAGTTCTTGACTGTTTTCTTCAGTGCTCCTTTTTATAATTAGGCATTGTGCAATGCCTAAGAGGCATCATCATGCCTTAGATGCGTCATCACACCGTAGGTGCGCCATAACAGCCAAAAAAAGCCTTAGAAGCAGCATCACGCTATTGAATGAATACAGTCTTTAGTAGATAGGCGCACTACCCATTAACGTATCTTATGTCAGCTAGTGTTGTTAAATGTTGCTAATCCCACACAAAGATAGTAATATACATGTATGGGTGAATGAAAGCCAGTTTGACAGTTTCACATGTGCATTTGGATTTTTTTTTATGCATTCCATGTGTGCCAATCACATACACCCACAAGCCAGACAATTATGCTATCCTAGCAGCTAAGCTAACACTTGTGCAGCTAGATGGTAGATGCTGTGTCTTCATGATTAACTGTCAGAAGGTACACAAACTACACCGGTTTAAGTTGTTGCAGGGTCAGATAAAGCCCCATCACTGTGGTCTTCTGAGAAGGTATATTTGGCATCATCGTGTGTAACTCTGTCAATCGGTACAGGGAGTCCATCTGGTTTAGAAGATTCAGGCTCAGACAAAGCCTCATCACTGTGGCCATCTGAGAAGGTAGATGCGGCGTCATTGTGTATAACTATGTCAGCAGGTACAGGAAGTCCATCTGGTTTAGAAGTTTCAGGCTCAAACAAAGACTCATCACTGTGGCCATGTGAGAGGGTAGATGTGGCATCATCATGTATAACTATGTCTACAGGTACAGAAAGTCCCTCTGGTTTAGAAGTTTCAGGCTCAGACAAAGCTGCATCAGCATAGCCTTCTGACAAGGTTGATGTTGTGTCATCATGTCTAACTCTTTCAGGAGGTACAGGAAGTCCATCTTGTTTATTAGTTACGTGTTCAGACAAAGTCTCATCACTGCTTTCATCTGAGAGGGTTGATGATGCATCATCTCCGAGGTGACACGCTGATCCATTCCAATTAGTGACAGAGGAACGTCCTGGAATGTGCAGTTTCATCGTTTCAACGTTTTTCTGGTGTTGACACTCAATCTTCAGATGTATCAGGTGTCGAGACTGAAACATCAGAGCTTGTTTTGGAGGGATCCTGTGTTTACAATCTAGTTCCAGCATTGTTTTCAGGAGTTCCACAAATGCCCATCTTTCTCTTTTTTCTGTCTCATCTAGCCTTGAGACTGTATGAAACATCCTAATATCATCTAGACAGGTGAGCTCATTGGCTACGCAATCCTCGTGAATGATTGGGCAGCCTGTTGTCAATTCATATTCTGTTGGTGTTTTCAGCCTCCAGCACCTTTTGGTTTTGATGAAAAACTCTTCTGTGTTGATTGCAGCATGCAGCATGTCATCCTCTGGTTGGCCCAGCAGCTTCACAACTGCTTTGATCCAGCTATATCTGCACTTCTCTGGGAACAGAGTCTTCCCCATGTATAAGTGTGCCATGACACAACCCAGTGACCACATGTCTGCTGATGTATTTGTCGGGAGGCCCAACAGCATTTCTGGAGATTTAGAAGATGAAGCCCAAAGAAACATGTTGAACCCTGCGAGAGGAATATCAGAGCTGAAGTCCGTCAATCTGACCTTGAGGGGACACCGTTCCGGGTCGACTAGCTTGATGCTGTCGAGACTTATGTCTCCGTGAATGACCCAGTTTTCCTTTAGGATTTGCAGACTTTCAAAAAGCTGTCGCATCACAAATCGAATTTCACTAAAAGACAGAGGGGGTCTGACCTGCAGGAACTCTTTCAGGCTCGTGTTGAGTGACTCAACCACCAGAAACCTATTGGAACCATATCGTTTGTCGGAGCAGTTTTCCAAAACCTGCTGAAAGTGTTCTTTGTCAACACCACATACACTAAGCAGTTTATCAAAGCCTTTGGGCAATTGTGTATCTTTAGGGATTATTTTGATGTCAACCATTCTCTTGTGTTTCAAATCCATACCATGATAATCTGTCATGTTTCCTTCTGTTTTCTGTTTCTTGACACAGATTACCTTATAATCACTCTGACAACCACTTATGACATCACCACGCAACAGTTTCAGTGGTTTTCTAGTTATCACACTTATAAGTTGGGAAAAACTTATCACCATTCTGAATTATTTTGTTGAACATGTATATATGTCATCTTGACAGTTCCTGTTTTATTCTGTGCTCCTTTTTATAAACAGGGGTCATGGAAGACCTTAGATGTGCCATCACACCTTAGATGCACCATCACGCCTTGGATGTGCCATCACACCTTAGATGCGCCATCACCATGATATGGTTGTGAATCTTGGCCCAGAAAAAATCCAGAGGCATGCTGTTTTTTTACACGTTCACTGGCTGTGATGATGTGCCAACTTTTTGTGGTAAAGGCAAGAAAACTGCATGGCAAGCATGGGAGGTTTGCCTTGAAGTTAGCCCTGTCTTCAAAAAGCTCGGTCAATACCCGCCTACCATAGAAGATGCAGACCTCAACATCCTTGAGAAGTTTGTCATCATCATGTATGACAAGCACAGTACTACAGGCAAGGTTGATGAGGCAAGAATGGACTTGTTTACTTGGAAGCAAAAGTCAAATGATGCCATTCCAACGACAAGCGCATCCCTTGTTCAGCATGTAGAACGGTCTGCCTTCCAAGCTGCCTACATATGGTGCCAGGCAACAGTGTGTACAATGCAAACTGAAATCCATGCCAACTAGGGCCGGCAAAAGATGGTCAGTTCTCTGGACAGGCCTTTCACCCATTGTTCAGTTGACAAAATGTGGCTGCAAGACAGAACGCAGAGGACAATACAAATGCTATCTCTTCGGCCTGAAATGTAGACTCGCGTGCTTGTAAATGAGAAGACAAACAATAGAACAGCCAAGTTTGAGTTGAATGTTTGAGTTGAGTATTTGTATAATTATTAAGTTCCGTTGATTCAAGTTCTGAAGCGTAAGATGCAGCCTATGTTTTGACACCTTTTCTGTGTTTTATACTGTTATCTAAAAATAATTAGATATAATGTACAAAAAATAATAAAAACATTGGGAGAGACAAAGACAGCCTCTATGTGGCCTCCTCTGTGTAGTTATAGGTCCAAAAGCTGAAAGTGAAAGTAATGTTTTTAAAATAAATGCTGCAAATAAATGCAACATTCTGGTTATTTGGTGGCCATTTAAAAAAAAAAATCTTGCACTCCTACCATATGTCTACATCTACATGAACCTAGGCAGCACATCAGAAATATCAATTTTTCCATTAAATTCCCATTGTATTATCATAATTAGATTTTCTACATGCAGAATTGTGTTTCTCACACTTTGATGTAAAAACCTCCAGAATAGGATTATTGAAAATATAGTTCAAAGAAGTTGAAGTGGTTTAAAACCACTTTGAATGGTGGCCATTTGTTTTGAGTAGGTCCCAAAGCACTCGTGTGCCAAATTAGGAGCTTGTATCACACTTTTTTTCAGTAATCTGCTCCACTATGACCTCCTGGTGATCAAACTGAATGGCTCTTTAATTTTAATGTCTATATGTTGGCCCTTTGTGTGTACTGGCCATTTGTCCCAAAATCAAATCAAAAAATTAAGACCACTTCTGTATCAAGGGCATGTTGTTGCGGGTGAAAGAAGGTAAATGTCCAGGTTAGATAATCATAGTTTGTGTGATTTATTTAATCCAAAAGTAAATATCTGACAAGCAGAAAAAAACAACTTTTACTGTGTTTCAGTCATTGAGGGTAATTTCCTTTATCTACCTTTTATGTTCCGGTTCACTGTAACTTGAGTCAGAAGAGAAACGAGACATCTGCAAATGTAGATTCCCCCAAAATGGCAGGAGATACACGAACATCTAGAAGCTGCATCTTCTTGGTGGTAACTCATTCTTCCATGAAAACCTGGAATATCCAGGTTTGTGTTGAGTCTCAATCTTCAGATTTCATTTCAAGAAACCGAGTGTTCAGAGCTTGTTTTGGAGTGATTCTGTGGTTACGATTGGGCTCCAGCATCATTTTCAGGAGTTCCACAAAAGCCCCTCTCTCTATCTTCTCCGTTTCATCTGTCATAGAGACCTTAAAAAAATCCTGAATATCATCCAGACAGGTGAGATCGCTGGCTAAACAGTCCTCCTGAACGATTGGGCGGCCAGTTGTTTGTTTGTATTCTGCTGGTGTTTTCAGCCTCCATCGCCTTTTGTCTTTGATGAAAAACTCTTCTGTGTTGGTTCCGTGATTCAGAAGGTAGTCGTCCAGCTGGCCCCGCAGCTTCACAATGGCTTTCATACAGCTATATCTGCACTTGCGTGGAAACAGGCTCTTTCCCAGGT
>JBBMJM010131610.1:0-12494 GCA_037832705.1 Centriscus cristatus
ATTTAAAATTTAATTTAAACCCCTGTTACGACCTCTCCAAACTCCAGTGACCTCTCCTCTCCACTGCTGGGTCTGATGGCAGTTGAGAGACAACAAGGGTGTGGTTGTGTCTTGTGGTCCTTAAATGCACCTCCGGTGTCAACATCCTTGATGCTGCCTGGAGAATGTGTCCCCTCCACCTCCAACACAGACTCTTAACACATTAAATGTCCCAGCGGTGGGACAAAAAATGCTTATCTTAGATTCTCTTCAATTGCATAATTTTAGCACCTTTTGATGAGAAACCTTGAGACACAAAACTGCTTTTATACAGACTATAAAGTCCATTGCAACGATTTTCCTTTAGCTGTTTGGTGATAGAATTTAAACTGAACTGATGTTTCTGATATTCATCTTCTTGAACAGTGTTAATATGACTATAAACGTCTCATTATGGTCTCAGGCGGATTCTGGCTTGGTGTGGACCAGGAGGGCATGGAGGGGTCACTCTCCTGGTCCGGGGTCTTCTTCGGGGTGCTGGCCAGTGCCTGTGTCTCCCTCAACGCCATCTACACAAAGAAAGTGATGCCTGCTGTAGATGGAAACATCTGGAAATTGTCCTACTACAACAACATCAACGCCTGCGTCCTCTTCATCCCGCTCATTCTTGTGTTTGGAGAGTTGAGCCGTCTCGCCAGCTTCAGCCACATTGCCGACCTTAGCTTCTGGGGCATGATGACGCTCGGAGGGGTGTTTGGTTTCGCAATCGGTTACGTGACGGGCCTCCAGATCAAGTACACGAGTCCGTTGACGCACAATGTCTCAGGCACAGCAAAGGCATGCGCTCAGACCGTTATTGCGGTGGTGTACAGATCGTCTAGCAAAAGCCTCCTGTGGTGGACCAGTAACATGTTGGTGCTTGGCGGCTCGTCCGCCTACACGTGGGTGAAGAGCCTAGAAATGAAGAAAACCCCTTTGAAAGTTCCGCAGAATTCATCTAAGGAAAAACGTCTGTCAGAGGGAAAAGGCAACATGGGCGTGTGACCATCAAAGAAGTGTTTACATTTCTATTTTGTTGGGTTTTTTTATATTAGTGACTGAAGATGACATTTTACAAAGCTCTGATTATTTTTAGTGGGTTTAATCCTGGTGTGGGTTTGAACACTGGCACACAGTATGGTGTTCGAAGTAATTTGACTATGTGGTGATTAAATGTTTAAATTCAGCAATTTGGAATTTACACTGTAACATATAATAAGATATCAATCAGTTTTCACTGATGACTGAGGGTTTTGGGGCCAAGAAACATGTTATTTGAATTATAACAGCGTTTTCAAACAGATATTGTTAAGAAAATGTCTGTGATTGTGCACAGTTAAACCAAAAAAATCTAGAAACAACCTTTTGATGCACTCCAGCTGCCACCGGTCAACATGTTGAATTTATTTGCAGCCTTTATACAAAAGTATAAAATAGACTCAGAAGTAATTGCTGTATTATTATAACGAAAGTGCGTGTGCGTATTCTCTCCGAGTGTCAAACTGCGGTCCTGCAGGTTTTAGATGTTTAGATGTCTCCTACCTCACCTGAATCAGTCTTTGTGACGTTCTGGTGAGGACTCATAACGAGCTGCTGATTTGAATCAGGCCTGTAGGAGCCGGGTGACATCTAAAACCTGCTGGATATAAACTGATATTTCCCTTTTTTTGTTTGTTGTTTGAGCGACGCTCACTTTTAAATTTGATCATTTCAATCTCAATGACAAACCTGTAATTCTTCTGTGACTGAATAGTTCTGATGCCGCTGCAGTGCCTGTATCTGTCCACAAAGTACTGCAAACCACCTGCGTAGGGGATCCTGACGCATTGCTGACACGTCTGGTTAAAACAGAGCAAAACTTCACGTTGTTACACTTCAAGGACTTCTTGGATCCGATCTGAGTAACTTCACCCAAACAAAGTGTCTGGAGCACCTCTCATGTCACATTCAGACACGGCAGGTACTTTTTTCAAAAATGTCAGTGTCCATGTAACATTTCGTTTTAATAAAGACTCTTCACCATTAAAGCATTTTTGCACATTTTCAAATTGTCACTGTAATTTACACTGTTCATGCTGCCTTTTATATTTTATTTTTAAGGAATATTTGAATATACCGTCAGCTGACTTGTATGACCACGTAGGAAACTGCTGCATCTAATATCATCATCAGTTACAAATTTATATTTCCCACTTTGGTTTACAGTCAAAATGTAATATGAATTCAAATGAAATATATATATATATATATATCCGAATAGAATCTTCCTTAGAGCAACTGGAGTTTAAAAATAGACAGCTTCATGGTAATTAAATGAATTGAAAAAAAAAAATTCTCTGATAAGAGAATATATATATACACACACGCACACAACAAGACTTCAGTGGTGATTGACAGTTCAAAGGCTTGGTAGGAGCAGGCACTTGTGTTTTCTGTGGTTGTCAGCTCTCAGCAGGGGTCTAAATATGGCTGTCACTTTGTTGATAGGAGAGATTATGGTTGCAGGCATTTTCTTCATGAATATCTTCCAGTTCTAGCTAAAAGTAAAACTTGCCTTCCAAGTTGCAGATAGAATTTTAATTTTATTTTAGTTTTCAAGACGGACCACTTCTGAAGAATATATATACTGTATATACTCGATAAGACTGGATGAGGTTTGTAATAAAATAAGATGAAAGGAAGTATCGCCTGTTTCTATGCCTGTTTTCTCAGACATATTTAGACAAGGAGGGGGTGTTAATTCTTGATAGCCCAGCACCCAAATGTACATGCATGCTGATTAGCTGGGTGTGTGGTGAAGGACGCACTTAACACAATTTTTATTTGAATTTCTACTGTTTTTACAGGTAAACTTCTAATTGAAAAGAACATTACTGGACACCAATGTATTATATTGCTTTACTATTGTATATGATTTTTAGATACAAGATGCCATGTTTTTGTTGTTGTTGTTGTAGCAATCAGCAATTGAAAATTCACAAAACACACATTTTACAACCAGAGCTCAAGATTCATACTTAAAAAATCAAAATCTACAGTTGATAGAACAAGAAAGAAAGAAGGTGTAATCATGTCATCCAGCTCATGGTAACTTTCTGCTGTGATCATGGACAACCTGACGTGCTCGGCTGCTTGAGTTCAATGAACGATCATCACCAGAGTCTGTCTCTGACAACAGATATCAAAACGTGGAAACTCCTGAGTAAAGGTTTAGGTAATGGAAACCAAACCTCGGGTATGAAATGAGCTGAGACAAGACTGACGGCCTCATTGCTTCCGGCAAAATCTACAGAGGATGATATCATACACATTTCACCGGGTCATTACGAAAGACATCTGTTGTCTGACTTCCAAGACGGTGATGAATCGTCGTCTCCGATATGACAGCTGGTGTGCAAAGACAGAAACTGCAGAGAAAATGGTTGGGGGGTTTTGTTTTCGACTTTCCTTTAGAGCTTTCTTTGTAAAGTGGCAGATTGATTTATTTTCTCTGGATTTCCTATATCACTTTTCACTGTTTTACTCATTATCATGTCTTTACTGTCCTCATTTGTGTTTTCCACATCCGCTGCCAGCAGGCATTCTTTCCCTGTTAGCCCTCCGTGTTTATTCTTGACTCACAATGAGTTGGAACAGACAAACTGGAACTATTTACAGACTTTCAATTTTTTTTTTTTTTAAAGCGAAAACATTGTGCAGGGAAAGAGTTAAAGAGTCCAACCAGTATGTCTCGTGTGGGAAAAGTCCTCATCCACAGTCACATATTCGGCTGACAAGGAAAATCTGTAGGTAACACGGACCCAGAGGATTGTGGAGCGTTACCTGGAAGTTCATCATTGTGGTTTTGACACCGGACATGATCACTCTCTCACAATGCTCATGGCACCAGACCCCAAACAACACTACTTTTTCCTCATTCTCTATTGTGTAACAGCTTGGTGTCAAGGTAAGAAACAGCATGTGGTTTTCTTTGATACTGTAACGAATGTTCTTCCTTAAAGATGTTCTGACTAATGAGAGAAGTATTTTCTGGTGATGAGTCACCTCTGTTGTGAAGACTTTTCCTAATCAATACACAGAAACTTTATATGTTTAATAAGAAAAAAAAATACTGCTTTGAGCTTCAACTGTGGGTGTTTTCAGATTTTAAATCTTAGTGCATTTAATTTAGGAGGAAACCAACTTGAAGTTGTGGCCATTCCTTTGTTCATTGACAGTAGATGACTCAGAAAAGGTGTTTAGAGTGAAAACAAAGCTCAGTGAAGGTTCAGAATGGTGCATATTCAGATGTGATGATGCAGATGTGAAACTGGAATCATCTGCATCTGATGATAGAGGGCACATGTCAGTGTGTGCAACAGATTTTGTGTGTTGTGCCAGATTACAATAAAATATAACCAAAAGGGACATTTGTACCTCTTCCCTTTGTATTATACCCACATGGAAACTTTGGAAAGTTAAGATATGCCCAGAAAAATTATGTAGGTGGAGCTTCAAAGTTCTATTCCAAACTGCCGTGTGTTGTCAATCTAATTATATAGACAACTGCCCGAGCTCAGAGTGGAGCGTCATGTGCCGTCCGTGTTGTGAGTACCATCTGATCGAGTGTCGCTGTCCCTCGGAGGGGTCAAAGGTCGGCTACACTGTACCCTGCTGTCGCAACGAATTGGATCAGTGTGATCCTTGTATCATCCACCCAGGTACAATGAACTCCTGCTGTAGATGATTCATCTGCAGTTCTTCATGTTTCATCCACATAATTTATTACATAATATAAACCCGCACTGGCTTTTCTTTACACAGAACGGACACCTTTAGGTCTCTTTTCTTCTTTTGTCATCTCCAGGCTGCAGCCTCTATGAGAACTGTAGAATCTGCCACAATGGAACATGGAAAGCCAATGATGATTTTTTTGTTAACGGAAAGTATTGTGCAACGTGTCGCCAAGGCTGGAGCGGCGGGGACTGTAAAAGTGAGTTTTTAGACTGTTGCCTGTGGTTAATAAGGCTGTTTGCTGTTTCAGTTCATTATAGTTAGTAATATGAAGAATGCACAATTGGGGTTATTCCACCTGGGTAATATGCAAACTACCCATCTTCTCCGGTAAAGTCAACTTTACTGTCAAACGGCGCAGATGAAATTACAGTCCTCTCAAAACATGGCGCAAACAGCAATGAATTTATTCAGGTAGGGAAGGAAAAAACAACAACAAATAGTGCATAAATGAAATGAACTAACAAAATTAAAAGAACTAATTGTAATATAAATAGTGTGATGTTTAACTAGATAAATTAAGAAAGAAAGAAATTAAGACAGAAAAAATATACTAACTAATTAATAATATATGCAAATGGGTAATATGCAAAGCTGCCACATCTAGCTAGCTTAGCTAGTTTCCTAGTTAACATTAGCAACGTTATCAAAGCTAAAATACCTAGCTGGCTAACAATCCGTTAGCTAACACTAGCCCTGTAGCCTGATACTCAATCAATTCAAAGTGATTATAATGCGATATATATATATAGTTTGTGAGCGATATAGTGAGATATACAGTATAAGTTACTATATATAAGCTAAATATATCATAAGGGAAGTAGTCTTAAAGAAACATGCAACTATTGTATTTCCAAATCCTTTTTTTTTTATCTCCTGATGAATTCTGCTGGTGGAATTGTCCGCTGTATTTTTATACACAATGTGGACACTAGATGGCAGTACGGTTCAGTGGTTGAGTTACCGCTGGCTCAGCAGTAATAACCCCTGCAAATGCAAAATCGCTGCTTCCTAAAACTATTCAAATATTGATGGTGATAATGAGTTTTTAAAGAGCATATTTAGCACTGTTTAGCAACACTGTTATTAGCCAACCATTATGACCCATTAGGACACATGCAAACGCTCATTGTCCGATTCTTTCAGAGGTTTCGCTGTAGTCTACCAACAAAGCAAAGCAAACACTGGTTTCTCTGGTTCCACTCACTATGATTGGTGTTTTTCCATCAGTGTTTTTCCATGGTCCACAGGGAAATTGCTACTTGGAATCCATTCTCTCCTGTCAGTTGGGTGAATACAAGGAAGGATATTTGGCCTTAATGTAATTTAGGTTGTCCTTCACAACCTGATAAGCTTGTACCAACGGAGGCTGCATTCTAATTAAACAGGCGTTTGATATTTTCAAAAGGGGCGATGTGTGCAGCAGTGTGTGCATCTGTGTGTGTGTGTGTGTGTGTGAATTATGAAATGTTACTAAATCCTAAAGCATTCAACGCCAATTCAAATCCCGATTCCCCCGTTAACCTTGGCCCGTGTTAACGAGGAGGATTGACACAAATCTATTTAGAGGATTTTCAGCAGCTTGTTTTGCTTCTGAAGATCACACTTGTTGGCAGGAATTATGAGCACGATGTTAATAATCATGGTTATTAAAGAGGCTGGCTGCATGCTGTCATCCTTCTATTTATTTATTTTTCAGAAATGGCGGGCCTGCATATTGGTTTCTCCAACTATCAAAACACTCAGTGACACTAACAATGTGTGCATTTGATAGGAATGTGACTTTTCATCCTGAGAGAAATTGCAATTCTTTTCTGACTTAGAATGTGGAGGCGACATTCAGCGGGCCCAGGGTCACATCGCCCTGGAGAGTTACCCAACGAATGCCCGTTGTGAATGGAGAGTGCAAGTGAAGCAGGGCGCTAGCATTGAACTCAGGTGGGTTGTTCAAAGCTTCAACATTCTGCTGTCACAATTAACAAAAGAAATACGTGTTTTCAATGAAAAAGAAATTCAGGCTAAATAAAAGAAGTAAAAAAGTTAACACATTCTCAGCTGCTGATCTTTCCCATCATTGTTTATCAGAAAGCTCAGTCAACAGGAGTAGATAATCCACTAACCCACTCCTCAGTAACGAAAACTACAATTTGTTTTAAAAGAATAACTTTATTTGTATCAAATAGCAAAGGCAATCGACATACAAATAATTGAACAACTGCTGGATAACTGTCAAGGACTAATTGCATCTTGGATGTGATATAATACATAACATCATATGTAGTCCCATACCAGAGAAGCAACCACAAATAATCCAAGGTCTGTTTTAAGTATTACCATAACATAGATATTTGTGATAATATCAAGTGAGCTCACATTAGATTAACTTTATTATTGACTAACCATAAGAGATAAGGGTATTATAAAGTGTCAAAACTCAACATTAAAGATAGGTGCGTCACTATTGTCTGTCCTCAAAGATGCCAGATGACACTACAAAGCAGGCAACGGGTACCAGTTGTTGACGTCTTGAAAGGGACTTAATATGACAGAAAGTCAAAGAATCACAACAATTGGCAAAGAACTACGACTGGATTGATGCAGAATAATAATAATAATTAGTTTAAACCCAGCTACTCTTGTCTGTATTACTAAGCAGAAACAGAGAGGAATGAATCAAGGAATGATAACCAGAGTGCAGTGATACCCACTGCCTTTCCTACTCTTATCCAACCATAGGACAATAAAAGATTTTCGTATCTTCTGAAGTTATTTGCTCATGCATGTGTGTTTTGTGTCTCAAGGGAAAATTAATAAAGTGAAGAAGTATCTATAGGACTCTGAAGGCTATTTGGCAAAGGGATTTGGAGGAATGGAAGAGAATAGTAGCAAAATGCAAAATATATCAGGGAGGCTAGCAGAAGTTTTACCCAGCATAAGTTAATACATAGATTGTACTTCATCCCATCTCGACCCCATAAGATGGGTTCATTATCTGACAATTTCTGTTTGAAATGTGGAACAAACACAGAGACTTTCCTACATGTGTTACGTGTCAAACCTCCCATTACAAAGGTCCCAGGTCAGGATGGTCACAGCAGCTTGAAATATCCTTGGGTTACTGGGAAAGTACATCCCCACCAGACTATAAAAAATGTTTTGAAACTATGACAGAATTAGTCCTATGAGCAGATGCTGGTGAGAGTTAATGATGACAGGGGAGGAGCTGGTGAGAACAACAGCTGTGACTAAATTCACATTTTGTGGGTTCCAATATGAGTGTGTGAATCACTCTGTACTGTCCATTGAAACCCCATCCAATTGAGCTGTCTTAAAGAAAAGAAAAGAAAAGAAATTAAAACCTTATGTAAAAAAAAAAAAAAAAGAAATTATAATGATAAAATAAAGTGAAGTGACTCGGGGCTCATAGCATGAGCTAACCGCTAACTCCCTCACCAAAGTTTCTCACACTAGGTACAGGTGAAATGTTAACCTCCCTGTAATGAGTGAAACCTGGGAATCCTTTTCATTACTTCTCCTTAATCTGCAATAAGCTCATCTTGGGATCAGCCTGGTATCAGCATGTCAAACGAACTTCAGATCAAAGCACTGCGACAGACAGCTTGTGATGGAGCCCAAATAATTGCACCTATTGTCTTTAGAGTTGAGCACCTGGAGGACGAGTGGTATTTCAACAACATTACTCCTTGTTCTCCTGCAGGTTTTCACGTCTCAGTCTGGAATCGGACCATTCCTGCCGATATGATTATGTCGAAATGCGTGACGGTGCCGATCTGAACTCTCCTGTGATTGGACGATTTTGCGGGGATCACCTGCCTCCTCCGATAAAAAGTTCCGGGAACATCTTAAACATCCTGTTCATCTCAGATGGCTACAACAACTTTGACGGATTTGTTCTCACCTATGAAGAGAGTTCAGGCAGGTTCAATCATTTCATCACATCTTTTGGATGCTGTTTACACATTACATGTGTGCCCTGCCTCTACTTAAAAAGACAATCACGGCTCATGATAAGCTACATTTTTTACTATATTTGATCATTTTGCTGTATGATGTACATCAGGTTTCTGTTGTTTTCTCCACACTACACACAACACAGCTCCTTGTGTCTACTTCAGATATATTATTATAGAAATGTATGTTTGTTATGTCATTTTATGGGGCACTGATAGGACTCATCCCTCTCATTTTGGGCAACGAAAGGGATGAGCATATGCTTATTATGCTTATATTATATATAATAATATATAATATATTTGATAATTTATTCTTAACATAACAACAACAACAACAACAACAACAATAATAACATTTTTGTATTTATTCCTTGTACATTCGCAATTGCTTTACTCTCATAACCATGTTTTGCGCAGTGAGAGGAAATGAACAGTGGAGGGAATCAGCTGCACTCGAGTGAAGCATTTAAAGTCCCGACCGGCTGGCAGTTTTATGGCATTTTCAGTTAGGCACAGCAATTTCCCACAACAAATCAAAACTGACCTTAAAAATGACTGAAAAGTAGAGGCGTTGTACCCAGATGACCTCGCCAGACAGTCCGTGGCACATTATCAGAATCTCAATTTAATATTTTACAGTGGGAAATGGTATGATTCAAATTAAGTTTAATGTCATTTAGAAAGCTCTAAATAATACATTTCCCTTTTATTTATCACATACCTCGTTGAAGCTCATCATCAGCGCTGTAATTATGCAGGATGAGGTAATTCAACACACTATTCCTCCGAGGGTGAAAGTTAATGTTACGTCGCAGCAGCTCTTTGGAACATGAACACCTCTCCTGAAAATATGTTGTTTTCAACATCAGTTTAGGAACTAAGTGAACAAACTTGTCCATACTTTCAGCCAGCAAGAACCCGGCATGCACACTCCCAGGTCCACCGGCTGACGGAAGTCTATTGCCTGCGTTTGGCCGAACAGACGAGCTTGTATCTGTAACGTATCGCTGCCGTCCATCTTTTACGCTGGTCGGCTCCCAGCAGCGAGTCTGTCTGCCTGATGGCACCTGGAGTGGCACAGCTCCCTCGTGTGTCAAAGGTACTTTTTTTTTTTTCCATCAGGTGGCTTGTTTTTCATTTTACTTGTGGTGTTTTTATGCCGTGAAAAAAGACACATCTCTCTGTTTCTCTTTCGGGTCAAGCGACCGTGGGTCGGTGTTCCCCTCCTACCAGAGTGCCCAATGGCTTCTACATCGTCGCTCCTGACACAGCCGGAGGTGCACAGACGATTGAGTTTTTCTGTAAAGCCTCCTTCATTCTCAGTGGAAACCATCAGAGTACCTGCCGCTCTAATGGATCCTGGAGTAGCAGGCCACCCAAGTGTATGAGAGGTAATTATTGTGGAAAACAAATTAGGATGGCGGACATGTTGTCGTACACACAATGACAGTCAGCCATTGTTTCAGCGGGAGAACAGCACTGAATGTGTCTTACACAATATGCTGACGTACTGACAAACAAATCGAGTGCCCGGGTCACCTAGTGTGGTTTTGATTTATTTTTACCATGAATATCATTCCTCATTTGCACATTCGACTTCAGATAAAACCGTTTGTTGTCACATATTCGTGTGTGCTAACCTTCACCTGTCGTTTGTTCCTCGTAGCCTGTCGAGAGCCCAAAGTGTCTCAGCTTGTACAACAACAGCTCGTACCACACCTAATGTCAAGGTATCAAATATTTACACGGCTGGGTTCCCAATAAAACCACTAGGTGTAGCATATTTGAACACATTTTCAATATTCTAAGTGCTGTTAAGTGTATTTACCTCTCAATTTCCATTATTGCTCTTTTATTCCACCAGTTTATTTGACAACTTATAGGTCAAATGAGTTTTCATATCAGAAATTTGTATAAGTCATTTTCTCCAAAGAGCTAATAACTACTTCTAAATCTGTAGATCAGACTGGGTGTGTGAGATGAACTTGAGTTTGTATAAATAAGCTAAATCTCGCTGTGGGATGTTGAGAAAGCCTTTGAATCAAACCCATGAAACATTGAGGACATCTGGTTGATAAAAGTGATAAATGTGTATCATCTTAGATCCTGGAACTTGGGTTTCCAACAATAATCTTAATTTAATGTCATTTATTGTTTCGGCAGAGTCAGCATGACTCCTTTTCATCTCCAAACCGAAGACTCTTGCCCAGTCATGACACGTGTGATTTGTCGTCATCTGGCTTTTTACCACTCAGACAGGCTGAAAAGAACCAAGCTGCATCGGGGGAACTTCCTCCTGGGTTTCACCCCGTCCACACTGACATCGTGTACAACTGTTCGTCACCTCTCTACCAGAACAGCGGAAGCTCAAGGCGCACCTGCCTTAAAACTGGCAGGTGGAGTGGGCGCCATCCGTCCTGCTCGCCAGGTGACAGAATATTACAAGCGCACTAACGTTTTTTGGTTACTTTCAGCCAGTAACTTTCTGCCATTCTTTCTTACATTTTCTTTAAAGTGTGTGGTAAATTCGACGCCTTCAGGACAAATGACCCCACAGGCGATCAGCTGCCGTGGCATGCAGCCGTCTACATCCGCTCACCTCTGGATCACAGCGGCAGCAGCCACAGGCCGCCTGTAATGACCATGTCAGACCAGCATGGGGCCTCAGAAGAGACTACATCCTGGTACCTCGCCTGCAGCGGAGCTCTGCTCGCCCGGCGTAGCGTCCTGGTGACAGCTCACTGTGTGTTTGAGAGGGACATGAAGCAACCGATTCACCCGGCTAACGTGAAGGTTGTTATCGGCATTCAGCACCAAACATCCACGGCTCAGGAGAAAATCCCACAATATCTCAGGGTACAACACGTTCTCTTTGTCACAAAAGTCCTTGTGTGAAAGTCATACACACTTTTTTTCTATTTCAGAGTCTTAAGAGTTCATTTGTCATTTATAAAGAAGACACATGGTAAAACCCTGGCAAGAACTCAGTAATGTGGCAAAATAGTCAGCAATAAAAGAGAGAAGAAAAGAGAGAGACGGAGAACAAAAAATTTCAAATATCGGTGAAAACAAAGATGAAATGAAATGAAATTCATTTCATGTATGCTTACATGTGGAAGGCTGACAATCGCCTGGCACAAGGAAAGATGCAGCAATATAAAGTGCATGATCTTTCTTCAGGTCAGGTACTCAGGCTTCGTACATCATGAGGAGTGACGCTCTTTGAAAGCCGTTTTATAGCGATAGCCTGAAGGAAGAGGAATATAGAGACTGGCAGCGGGGTGATACGTGGGGTCGTTCACAATATTCCAGGCACGAGACAAGAAGCCTCGACCTGTAACGGTCGTCAGGCTCTGGCAGATCTGCCCGAATGATCCTGCGAGCAACACACACACACATCTGTTTAGACATTTACAGCCCTGTACAGTGAGGTTTAACCAACAAAAGCAAGCGGACATAAAATAGTTTGCTGTGTCCTTTACCAGCATGATTTTAAGACGTCATATCTAGAAATGGTTTCTAGATTAAACAGAAATGAATCAAATTGGAGGAGATGATTCCATTTATTCATTAAAATCCTGGTGTTTTTGCAGTGTTTGGATCAGTAACTAAAACCAAGATTTTCATTAAGTCTAATCTGATTCCTACCCACGTTTTTTCTTCTTTTTTTTTTAAATTGTGTTATAAAATCCATAAAATAACATTCTTCTTTACCAAAAAGCTAAAAAT
>JBBMJM010131632.1:0-12491 GCA_037832705.1 Centriscus cristatus
CACACACACACACACACACACACACACACACACACACACACACACACACACACACACACACACACACACCAGCTGAGGGGACTCAGAGGTGTTGACAGAGAAGCGACTCGGATGCTTCATCACCGTCTCAAGTCAAAGACCTTTTCCACTATCTCCATCTAATTTCTTTGGTTTGTCTCTCCATCTCTTTCATTCGCTCTTCACTCGTTTCCCGTTCAGCGTCTCTCCTCCTCACAGACGTCCGTCAGAGAACACACACACACTTTGAACAATGTCAATGCAGCTGCTCCTTTTAGTCGTAATGAGCCTCTTAAATACACCAGCTGCTTTTCAATTACAGCTCCTCACGTGTGTGTGTAATAAGAAATAGATGAGGGTCCAGCCAGATCCAGGGTCAGGCCAGCTGATTAATAGCCACAGAGATCCGGGGTCAGTGTTTTGACAGTGCCGAGAGCCGCCTCCAATCCCGTCACAATCACTGTGTAATTACTGCAGCTCTGTGTGTAATTCTACCTTAGTGACTCTTCATCTAGAACGACACTCCTCCGAGATACAAACCCCTCATTGATCCGTCACTTAGGATCCACATCTGAGATCAGTATTTTGTTTCTAGCTGTGAACAGACAATTACTTGCGTTCCCTCTGTCCACGGAGCAACAATGGAAGACGTCAGCTGACGACTGTAACGTCAGTTATCATCTCATCTGTCAGCGGGGACTTTTCTGAAGAGGAACCACGACAAAAGCTTCGAAAATTAGTATTTAATTTTATTCAATTTAAATTAAATTTTTTTTAAGTGGAGTTTTTTTTCATTAAATTTATTTTCTGTTTTAAATTTACTTTATTTTTTGATTTACTTCCTGATCTCATGGACCGAATCTGAGATGAAGCGTTCATTTCGGACTCGTCTTACCAGGCTCCTGCTCCTTCTTTCTTCTTTCCTCTTGATCTTCTCTCAGTCGCTCCTCCTGGCTGCAGGGCCGACCAGTCTCATCGCGAGGGATGATGAGTCCGTGGAATGGACACTAGAGTGCGCGCGCGCACACACACACACACACAGGGTGTGTTTATGAGACAGTTCTTTCCATGTGGCTTCAGAGGTGACAGACTTTTGTTTTGTTAGTTTGAGTTTTCACAGGAACTCATCAGCTCTAATCTGCAGTGATAGAAAGGTGACACCAGAGGGACACGTCAGCTCTCCGACTCCACCCGCTGCATTCCAGACGCAGTGCTTCTGCTGCTTTTCATCTTCTGCATGGCTTAAAATTCTGTGTGTGGAGTATGTTGACTTTGTGATTGGTTTTCTTTCGGAATGCTTTGTTGAAAACTTCCTGTTTTGGGATTCTTTCGGTTTTGGACGTTGTCATGTGGCAGCTTAAAACAGAATGGAGTTGACTTCAAACACAAGTTGGGAGGAGAGAAGATGTAACACAGGCAACCGACAGATGCCAATGGAAGGGCGTGTGGAGGAGTACCAGGAGAGAACCCAAACACATGCAAACGACTGATGGTCGGATGAAGCTTCATGAAGATTGGAATTCTCGATGGTCGTTCATAAATAGGTCAATTTCTGGAGGCTTCATGTGCACAAACCCCCTGCAGGTCAAAGATGAACACATCAGTCACTGAGCTGACATGGAACGTAGAATGGACATGAATGATGTCACATGCCAGGAATGACTCAGGAACTGGAGGTTCATACATGGATGTATCGGCGCAATAGAATGGTGAACTGTATAAAGTGTCAAATGTATACCGTACTTTTTGGACTACAGAGCGCACCTGATTATAAGCCTCACCCCGCACATTTTTAAAGGAATACAAATTTTGTACATACGTAAGTCGCACCTGTCTATAAGCCGCAGGTGCCCGCATATTACACCTGTCTCGCTTTTTCTGCTAGAGTTAGAAAAATGTATAAATTGGCCGCACCTTTGTATAAGCCTCATGGTTCAAAACTTATGAAAAAAGTAGTGGCTTATAGTCTGGAAATTACGGTAATTCAATAAATCCTCCAAACAACATGACAGCTGTGTTTCAGAGAGGTCTAAGACACTGGACAGTGACTGAACATCCAACAGGTCCATGCATGTGCTTCTGTTAGTGATCCATCTATTTAGAACATATGCCATACGTATTCTACAGTGGGGTCAGTTCCTCTTTGTCCAACCCGTTAACTGGAGAACATCCACAGCTGAAACGGTCACCAGATACCACCCTCACTAAACACATTGGTCCAGTACGTATGTCACCAACTCCATACAGAACGATCCCCAGGCCAGGATCCAACCAGGGACTGGTCTCTGTGAGTGTTAACCACTGCACAACCATGTCAGCCACTGAAGGAAATGTGTTATTATTGTTATTACTGCATAGAAACTGCTGATACTTGGTGTTAAAGTGTGAGACAGGTGATTACACCACTCTACATCACTGATGACAGTAAATCAAAAAGAGACACCTGTGTGTGTGTGTGCATGTACCTTGATCCGGTCCTGCCTTGGACACAGCCGACCGCCTGCCAGCGGGGCTCTGCACTGATGGCTGACAGGTGTGAAGCTCCCAGGAAAAGAGATGAATCTACTTCTACTCTCTGCCAGCAGCTCTTTGTTCTCCACCTCCTCCTCCACCTCCGCTGGAACCCAGAACTGATGCTGAGAAGTGGACCTGTGGATTTCACACAGGTGCCAGACGTCAGACAGGCTGTTGCTGTTGGTAGCACTATACTGTCATACTTCATGATCTTGCCGGCGTTGGGTTGGTCCTGGCCCCAGTAGTACAGGTCTAAACCAAACGGAACCACTGGAGCTTCAGAGGGCTTCTGGTCTGAACTGGACTGAGAGGAACCAGCGGCACAGATGGAACTGGCAGGGAGAGTTTCACACAGGCAATTCTGTATTTTACACATTGTTGGCCTAACAGAATAACCGCCTAGGCAATTATGCTATTAGGCCAACACACATATATACAGTATATACAGTATAACACATATATAGTTGTCCTCTGAATTATTCATACCCTTGTTAATTAGATTTTTTGTATTTAGCTATGAAATTATTATTTTTTTTTCAAATTTGGGTGTCAGTTATACACGGCCATCAGTTTTTATTTATTCATACCCCTGACAATATTTCAACAAAAATGTGCCAAATGGGGTCATTTTAGTAGTGACTTCAAGATGGAATATAACCTTTTATTTAACAAAAATAAAAATATGCCGCCTAAATGTTAAAGTGAAAAAGGACATCTTTCCAGAAGAGTATAAATAGGGAAACGTGTTCGGGTCATTCTCAATCTCTGGTCATCATGGTCAAGAAGAAGGAACTCAGCGAGGACCTACGTCAGCGTCTTGTTTGTACCTACAGTGAAAGAAAGGGTTACGAGGCTATCACAAGAGGCTCACCACAGTTAAAAACCTCAGTGGGCGTGGCCGGGAGCACAACGAGTCCCCCAAACTTGTGAAGAAAATCTGCTGGGAGGTTTACACATTACAGCCAAGGCCCTAATGGAAACGCTTGACCAGGGGCAAAGGGGTCACAGTCCACCACTGAGCAAGTCTTGCACAGAGGAGGCCTCCATGGATGCAAACCTCAGAAGACGCAGCTGCTCAGTAAGACACATCTGGTAGCTCGCCTGGCCTTTTGAAAAAGTTATATGAAGCAAGATCCCAAGCATTTGTTCAACTATCCTGTTGAACAATCCTGTCTGACGAGACAAAGTTGGAGTTATGGATGCTCAGTATGTCTGGAGGAAGAAAGGAGAGGCCTATAGGCCAAAGAACACTGTGCCTACTGTCAAGTATGGTATAATGCTAATGGGATGTGTCTCCTTCAGTGGCACAGGGAATCTCGTCAAGGTCCAAGGACTCATGAAAAAGGAGGATTACATCAGGACACTTGATGAAATGTGAAGGCATCTGCTGTGAAACTCCAGCTTGGCCACAACTGGACGTACCAATAAGACAACAATCCTACAAATACTGCAAAGGTAGTGGAGAAATGGTTCAAGGACAATGATGTGAATGTCCTGGATTGGCCAAGTCAAAGTCCTGAACTCAATCCCATTAACAATTTATGGTATCACTTGAAGACCAGAGTGACCCAGCTTGAGGCATACGCCAGAGGGGTGTGGGCTGACGTCCCACAGGAGACATGCAGGAAGTAGGTGGACATGTACAGGAATCGTCTAGAAGCAGTCATAAAGAATAAAGGCTCTGCCACTGACTGTTAAAGAAAGGCAACGGACTATAATTTTGAACATGGCATTTTTTGGGATTCCATTAACAAAATAAACCAGGGATAAATATATTTTTAAAATTTTGTATTGCTGTCATTCCTTCAATTGTTGGTCACATATAACTGACAGACAAATTAGAAAAAATCATTAATTTCATCACTAAATCACACTAAAAATCACAAGAATAAGCAAGTGTTTGAATAATTTTAAGGACAACTGTAAATATACAGGGTGTCCCAAAAAATGTATACACACAAATTACAAACTTACAAACACAAACACACAAATAATTGTAAACTAGGTGTTTATTATAATTCGATTAATTTTCAATATGTAAAATTATTTACGGACATCATTCTATTGTTTTGGTACCGCCTGCTCTCAAACAGATATCCAGATATCCACAGATATATGGTATTTGCGTGGTTTCATATTCAGTGGTTGCTCTCAATTCAATGACGCTTGCAACAACCTCATTGCGCAGATTTTGTCTTTTATAAACAAGAAGTCTAGTACAAGTCTCGCTGCGAAGAAAAAACAATTGAGTCATCAGCTGCTAACGGTTGTATACGTTTTTTGGGACACCCTGTGTGTGTGTATGTGTGTGTGTGTATAAAAGAATAGAGAGACTGAAGTATATGAGTTACCTGGATCCCGGCGTCAGCTGCAGCTTCTTCCTGAGGACGCTCAGTGTGGCGGCGGCACAGGTCGGGTCCTTCTGCTCCTCCAGGAGTCGCTTCATTCTCCTGGTGGAGGAGGACGGAGCGGCAGGCGGAGGTGGAGGCGCTCTGGCTGCTGTCTTTGGGAGGGAGGGCAATGGATCCAGACCTGACAAAACAGAGAAAATGACACTCAGTTCAAGCTCTTATGACAAAATGTTGGTTCTTCAAAGTCAGCTCATCCACAGACAGAGAAGCAGCAGTTTATCAATCCCTGTGGGGAAATGACTTCAAGCATCAGCGCAATCAGCTGATCCGTTTATGCAGTGTATCGTGGAGAGCAGTGGTATGCAGTGGAGAGACAACATGGAAAAGTTCAGCAAAGAAGCTCACAACATGGATGACCAGTGAAAAAACACGACAGCCAAAAGCTCTTTTGGGGGAATCAGAGGAAAACACATAATCCTCCTCACACACAAAATGACCTTTACACTGGTTTGACCTCATCATGTCGCACCCCACCAGCCCCCTGACCTCCAGACCCCCACAGCCCACAGCTGCTCTCCTGAAAGCACCCCCCCACACACACACACACACACACACACACACACACACACACCACCTCAACCAGGAAGTCCTGCTGCCCACAGCCTGGACAACATAAACACAAGAAAAGGAGGACATTTCCCTTTTTTCTGTACATATACGGTAATTTCAATGAATTTACACTATTTGCTTCAGTGGTCCTTCTTTCTATATCCTGTTTAAAACCAATCTGCATCAGACAATAATCAGTCCATAATGACTCTGTGGGCAATGTTGTATTTTATGGTATATATCATTCTTATTATTGTATAATATTGTACTGTATCAATATGCAAATATAACTACATTATGTATAGTTATATTTACAAATATAGATTAAATATAGATAGATTAAATATAATCTAATTCTATGATGCAGTCTAGCGATAAAATGATTTGTATTATGAGAATAAACAACTATTCTACTTCGTTCATACTATTTTCATTACGCTATTCTATTTTTCATTTTAATTGGATTTAGATGTTAATGTCTAATTGGGCAGACAAGCCCGTCTAACTACACTATTCATGTCAGCAAAGACTTTTACAAATGAAATGTGTGTGTGTGTGTGTGTGTATACTATTATTAATTTATTTAATTATTAAATCTTGTTCCTACTAATACTTTCGGATCTGTGTTCCAGGAGGCTCAGCGCAGCCCCTATCGGTGGACGTGTTACACGTTAGCAAGGAACTTACAGCCTGATCTCACTCTTCCTCACCTCATGTTCCTCTCTTTTATCATAGTCTCTCTCTCGCTCTCTCCATCCGCCACTAAATTACACACTCAATCTGCTATTTTCAAGGCAGCAAATAGGAGAGGTTTGTCTGGATGTTCTTACATCACAGGGAAGTTAAGGGGATTTGATTGAGGGAAAGAGAAACAGAGAATGGTGGAAAGAGGTATTGATTTTCCTGGGCTAAGCAGGGCCTGTAATTAAAATGTTAATTTGAAAACGAGGGTGATAGTGTCCTGACAGAAGACTGATAATCAGAGTGACAGAACAGGACAAAGGGAAGGAAAGGGAGGAAAGAGCGGGAACAATATGGATGGAGGGATAGAGGTTGGGGCCAAGAGTTGAGCCGGGGCGTCTCTGGGCGATCAGACACCGGAAAGACATGGAGGGAAAGATGAGTGAGATCGATCAGCTCCTGCTGGAATGTCAGTGGAGAATATTTCTGTAATGTCTGTTCCAATCAGGGCAGAGAGGTTAGAAATCCCATGAACAGCTCTCAACCACTTCTTCGACATGTTTCGTTCTGTTTTTAACTGAATCTGTTGGGTTGTCTCGTTGGGTTCTCAGCTGTAGGAGATGATGGATCAGTGATCCACTCGGTGGCTGTGCATTTAAACAGAGTTGGCTCTGGTCCAGCTCCGTCCTAGTTGTGTCCCTAGACCCACATGAGTCTGCTTGACTGTGAGTGAACGTTTGGAGGTGGTCCTACCCAGGTCAGCTGTGGCTGCAGACGTACTGTAGTTCACCTCCATCAGGGTCAGAATGTGGAGGGAATGAAGAGCGGATCCTTGGGTTCTAAATAAAACTTATCCATTACTTTTACATTTCATTTAGACAAGACAACTTCTATTGTTATTCATATTTTTATTTTAATACCTTGCACATTACTTTATACTGGGTACTTTGATTTTAACCATTCAAAATGCTCTTATTCAAGTTTTTTATTTTCTTGGTTTTGGTAAACACTTGACCCTCAGAGATAAGTGAAGTATTTCTCATTCCCACAACAAACTAAGAACTACACACATAGTAATCTGGTGTGTGTGTGTGTGTGGGGTGTGTGTGTGTGTGTGTGTGTGTGTGTGTGTGTGTGTGTGTGTTGTGTTTGCTTCTGGGTGGTAAAATGTGCAAGCAGGGGTAATTGGGGCTCAATTAAAAGGTTGCATTGTTAATTTGGTGTGGTCATTACTAAACCGGCCACTAATCACTCTGTGACACACACACACACACACACACACACACACACACACACACTTGTATTGGGCTCATCTGATACAATCTAATTACCGTGTGAGTGTCTAATTGATTATTAATGGAGGAGGTGGGAGGAGAAATGAGTTTGCAGGTACCAAAGAGGATCAGTGGGACTGTAATGATTCAAGAGGCTTTGTGTGTGTGTGTGTGTGTGTGTGTGTGGGTAGGTGGAGGGGGGGTTGTCAGAGATCAAAGGGCATCTTGCAGCCACAACATGGCTGACCTAGCCATAATGGTATTGTCAATAACGAGTTCTACGATGCTGCATTCTCCTCTTGTGCGTGTGCACACACGCAAACACACACGCAAACACACACAATTCACATATGAATTTGAGTGATTATAGAATGTGGCTGACAAAGCAGCTGAAGTTGCTGCTGACAACGGTAGAAACAACATGGATCTGATAACAAGAAGGATATTGTGTCACGAACACATGAAACATTCTATGATTGTGTCTCAGTCACAGATACTGTGTCTGGCAGGAGTGGACACAGACCGTCCACAATGTCCCAGACACAGTCAGCAGTGGACAGCTTTGTGTCTGTGTTGGACAGCAGACCCTTGCAATGATGGAATTTCTGGGTGCTAACTGAAGTGTTAGTGTTCCAGAGTAGGTTGGTAAAAACGTGTCCTTGTTCTTGCTGTGATGTGTCGTGGTTCCACATCCATCACGTATACATCCAACTTTCACTGACAGCTGAACCAAGACATGAGTGATCCAAGAACAGTTTGATCGTCAGATATACGACATTCGGAGCGTTCCACTCTCACTGGGTCAGCAGGTGGAACACACTGAGTCGTCTACGAGGACGCTCCACCATCCTGTGTCAGCGGTCGGTGGTCTACTGCAGCGGATCGACGAAAGGATGAAATATGAATTTACTGCAGCTTCCTGCTGACCAGCGACCGTTCACGTCTCAGTAGATGATACGACCAGCGCTGATCTAGCAGGTGCAGCTAATACTTGCAACATATAAATACTGTTGACACTGCAACAATATGAGCAGTTGGTTAATGACCTGAACATCCGACCTCTGACCTATAAAGCTGCCCTGAGGCCACGTCATGAGCTAGGACAGAGCTAGGACATGGAATTAAGTTTGGTTCCACAAACGTGGTCATCGTTGTCTTTTCTGAGCGGGTCATATTAATGATTTATTAAACAGGTCTAAGAGGATCCCATTAGGCTGTGTGGGGGTCATGAGGTGTGAACCATGTCCTCACTCCAGAATATTTGACGTTACAGTATAAAATCATTTGCAGTTGCATAAGAACAAGGTTCATAATGAAATGACATCCGCTGCTGCACCAACCGTATTCAGCTCGGAGTTGCTCTGGGACGTGCGGCTCATATCCTTCTTTCTCTGGAACTTCCTGGAAATCCTCATCGTCACTATCCTCTCCGTCGGACAAATCCTTACGCTGTCAAAGGCAGAACATGTCACACGTTCAGTTAATTAAACTGAAGACTGAATATACCTCAAGACCTGTTCACGGTACAACCCCTGTGACAGAACTGGGGGGATCCTTAATACATTTGACCATCATTCAAATAAGGCTGACGTATTTAACACATTGTACAAAGTCTGAGGATGTGTTTTTATTTCTGACATAAGGAGGTGAACAAGAATCCAACTGTTATGATTGCGATAGTATCTCATTATTCTATTAGGGGGGCAGAGAAGCAATATGCTGAGTTTCTAGAGGTTTTTTTGTGACTTTTCTTTTGCACACACATAATACTGTTAACTTCTGTCAAATGTCCCATGTACCAGGGTCTCTCCTCTCCTTTTAATTCAGAGGAAATGATCGTGAGGATGCCATCTCACGCAGCGGCTCCCTGAACTTAATTTGTCTCTTGGCAAGTTTGATAGCTCTGCTTTTAAAAACCCATTTAATCTTATAAAGCAAAAAGCACATGTAGTCGACTGTGATGGGCACTATGTGCATCTGCTATTTATATGCTAATGTAAAGTCAGTCTGCCAAGGTCTGGCAAATTATTACTGCACGGCCATAAGTCAGGTGTACGGGAGGGATGGGAGGGCAGAATCAACCATCACACACACACACACACATAGCAAAAAAAGAAAAGACAGCAACAAAAGGACACGATCAACAGAAACAACACCCTTTCCCCAGTTTTCCATTAGAGAATAAACACAACCTGTATTTCTACTCAGACACATGGTATCACTCGGCATGGACATGCTTCATGCAGACTGAAGAATGAATGGATGATTGAATAAATGAATGAGGGGAAAGTGTTTTGGAGAGAAACTCCAGTTTAATTGATGAAAACTGGCTTCTGACTAGGTCCAGCCTCCCAGACTTGGTTTCTATGGTAACGGTCTGACAGTTGCCTCTGATTCAAAAACAGAAAACCCTGAGATGCCCCTTGTTCAACGGTTGACAGACTCCTCTGAACCGGGCCTCAGATGAGGTTTAAGACGCTACTATTTACAACGCTGCTGAGCCTCGTCTGCAGGTCATGTGACATGTCTGTGTGTCCTGTCGGCCCATTAGCAGCATTCCACCAAATGTCAGGGAGGTTACCATACATGTCTATATAAAATCAGGACATTTCTTCCAGCAGTGCTAATCTGTTGGCTATATTTGTGTACATGATAGGTCCAGTGATGCATAACGGGTCACAGATTAGTTATTATCAGAGTGGAGAGATATTATTAGTCTTTAATAGCTGCTGATAATGTGTCTCAAAAACCTGCAGCCATTAACGTGGAATTCCAGTTGAAGCTCCCGCCGACATATGCTTTCCCACAACATGCTGCATATCTATTCCCATCATTCTAATTATGACTACGTGGTGAAGATCCCACGGGATCCCCCACTAATGACAAACAGCCCCCCCCCCCTTCACTGGCTCCCATTACACCCCCTCTGTCTCTGGGGAGCAGTCAGCTCGTATGATGTATCAGGTGACATCTTTATTTCTCTAATGTGAGCTGGCAGGTCTATTAGCCAGCCCAGAGCTTCCCAAACCTTCCCCTGTCAAGAGGCTTATCCTCAACTGTCCAGTTCAGTTCCCCTTCCAACCCGTCTCAATCTGGGATCACATTGGTCATAATAGATTCTCGCCCACTGCAAAAGACACATTAGACTCAAGTCCTCTCTCACCCTTTGGTCTCATCTGTGATACACGCCGACCATAAACCTGATGTGCATTCATTTTCACCTTTCATGAATGTTCTGTTCACAGACTCTATCTTCAGGGTTTTACCGCAAATATGAATTTAGAAAAGATCCAGCCTTCATCTGTCTTAGATTTACAGTTCTTTGCAGTTCTTCTGCAGAGTCTCTGCTTGTGTCTGTAGGTGTATCTAACGTCTGCAGACAGAAGCTCCTTGATCTGAGGTGCTACATTGGTTTGTTGATGGGAATCTGGTCCTTCACACATTTGCAACAATCTTGCCTCAGTGGAGATAAGAAAAGAACTGGAAACACAGGCAGACAAACAGAAAGAGAGAGAGAAAAAAACCCAAAAGCACTGCAAATACAACAATACCAAATACCAACAAGACAGGAGTAAAGGTGACAAAAGGTGGTAGACAAAAGACACTCCTTCGATGAAGTGATGGATCAGCAGCACTCTCATACAGTCAGTGGACAGGAGAAAAGAAGGTGCAGCTCTCTCTGTGGCCACTGGATGCTGCAACCTAATTCTGCTTCTGAGCTAAATGTGTAACTCATTTAAGTCTGCTTCTGTGGGGCTTGGTTCTTACGAGAACATGCAACTTCTTCTGTGCCCCTGATTTCAGATTAGAGTTTTTCATTTCATATTAATGACAGGAAATGATTAAATGCTGCATGGCATATTCATTTGTGGTACAACGCTGCCATCTACAGGCCACATTTCATACTGCGAGTAGCTCCGATCATGAGCCTGTGCCACTGAAATTCATTTTTACTACAGAAATAGAAACAGGGGTTTCTACAGGAGATGACTGTCAAGTACATTTTTCTACCATTTTAAGTTTGTTCTCGTTCTACTACTAGTACTAGTACTGGACTCGCAAACAGACGAAATCGTTACTCACCGATGTGCAAGCGCTGATCTTATAGTTAATGTGGACGTCGTCGTGTTTTTGCAGAATTATTTCCAAAGACCTTTTCAGATCCAGTGCTCTGAGCATCAGACGCTGCTCAGCATCTGCCTTTGTGAAGACCTACACATACATATGATAAGATGCCCCACAATCTGCAGTGTCACAGCAGAAAAGTTGTCGCATTACGTACAAATAAAAAAAAGGATTATCTAAGCATGCAGTAATAGCAAGAACATTACGGGTGTAAAGAAATACATGCGAACATCTAATAAACAATATATGCATCGAGGGAGAACTATATGACAGCAGAAAACGTTATTTCAATGAAAGTAAACACACGATCACAGCACAAAGAAAACAAATAATTAAAACAACCCCCAGTGTTTCCATCTTGGTGCGCAGTGCGAAGCTAAATGACTGTCAGAGGTTCAACTATTGGTTTAACCAGTTGAGCTGATAAATCCCACCTCAAGAAAGAAACTTGAATTCCTCGTGAACTCGTTTCAAGGACTAAGATCGTACACACAGATGCTGTAAGAACAGGAGCTTTGATCAAGTCAGCGTCAAACGACCTACTCATGGCTGCATTGTCTGATGGATTATGGAACAAAGCTCAACAGACAGCGGTGAACCCACCTTCACCCAGCGCAGCACGGCAGGTAGGTGCTTGGTGGACAGAACCTTATGGAGGTCCATCACCGTAGAAACCACTGGCTCATTGTCCTCCGTCTCCTCCACGTGGATACCTGCATGGAGAAAAAGGGGACAGTTCACTAAAACAGAACAGTTCTGGTCCAGTTTTATGGCACAAACTGAACAGTAGAGAGAAGACATTTACATGCTGCACCCTAATCTACACACACAACACAAGGATCCACACAAGCGGCACGGTAGAGTCAAATGGAGACAGGAAATATCAGATCTGATTTAAAATGACCACTGATCAGAAGCT
>JBBMJM010131657.1:0-11112 GCA_037832705.1 Centriscus cristatus
TGTGTGTGTGTGTGTGTGTGTGTGTGTGTGTGTGTGTGTGTGTGTGTGTGTGTGTGTGTGTGTGTGTGCATATATGTCATATCTAAGCGCATACATCTCTTCCAGGCTGCCATGGATGTTGGATTCAACAAAGCCAAGCTACAAACAGCTTCCTGTCCATCCTTCTTTTGTCCTCCATCCTTTTCACCACCTTATATCTCCAGCATTCCCTCCTGCTCACTACGTACTTTGTTATTTTCATGGCGATGTCTTCCTCCTCTATTTTCAAAATGTCTTTCCGCTGTCGACATTTCTCTGTCATGCTTTTGATGAAATCAGTTTCCCTGCACCTATACACCCTCCCTTTTTCAATCCAAGGTCGTCTCCCTCATCATGCTACGCTATCGACCCTCTCCTTTATCAGATTTTTCTATAAGTACATTCCTATTATCCATTCTTGTTTGCGCTCATCTTATGTGCAGCTCTGCTCTTTACCTGCATCTTTCTTTGCCTCTGAGAGGTGAACAGCGTGTCATGTGACGTCTTCTCTGATCTATTTTTGTCTCGTCTGTGTTTTTTTTGTACTCTCACAAATAGCAGCGGATAAATGGGTCGAGTCTGATGCGTCTTCTTCCTCTTGCGTTCTCTCTTTGAGCTGTCTGACATGAGGAAAACCTAACATCCAACTCTTGGCCAGTGTGTGCAGGACTCAAGCTTCAGTCGATCTGACAGGGACTGGGAGACAAGCAGGTTGCAGTCAGTCACAGTCACACTCACAACACCTTCTGGCAATTAAATTCAGCGGGGATGTCTTTGCAATAACCCAAGCAGGCTTTCCTCTCCGAAGGGCTCATAGTCAGTGGTCTGTGTCGCTGTGAGGTTTGGGGTTATAGTAATAGTATTTTTTTTTAATATTTTCTTTTCATAATTAAAAAAAAAAAAATTATTTACATACCTTTTTTTTTTTAAGCACTCGGCGTGACAGAAATATGTAAATAGGGTCAACGGAATATAGCAAAAACAACTCAAATGACCAGCGAGACACGGTAAGCCACACAAGTCGAGGCGGGATGGCAGGAGATACTGTGTCATGACAAGAGGAGCGGTGACATCACCGGTGACACTGATGTAAAGGGAGCTGTGTGTTTGTGTGCACTGCCTGTGCACAGGGGGGGGGCTCCTCTTTCTACACGAGCATTGTGTAGACTGGAGGCTATGAAGACTTATTGTCAGTCCCCTGTCCCCTTCCCTCCCCTAGGTGCAACCACACACACACACACACACTCTGGGCAGGTCTGCAACCTGACTCTTTGGAGTCAGTTTCCAACCTCTCCACTAACAAACCTTGTCTTATTTCTATCTCTCTCTCTTACACACACACACACACACACAAACAGAACCCCCCCCCACACACACACACACACCTCTTCCTCACAACCAGCTGAAGCAGTGTTGACGGAGAGCCATATAATTCATATGACACCGGTGCCACATGGGAGCAGACAGGAGGGAACCTGCGTCATGCTGGTGACAAATGACAAAGAGCAGCCAGTCGTTAGGTGGCACCAGCACGCTGGAGAACACTCGCTCTCTTCTGTGCTCTGCTCATTTTCCACTTCTCACAGCCACATCTGCTCTCCCAATGACTTCTGTCTGTCACTCACTGATATCAAACCCTCCAGGATGCTCCTTCCATATGATTAAAAATAGAGGGGTATTTCTTAATGGGGCAACGTTAAAGGAACCATCCTCTCGAGGAGGATTATCTTTTCCATCGTTGGCGGCAGTGTTAGGTCTTTGGTGCTCGTTGTCTATGGGCGACCCAAGACCACATCGCTGCATTCAAAACATGGCTGCTTCTTTGCATAACATTTGAACAAACGGGGCACTTGATGATGATTAGAACTGTAACACATTCTAGATGCTATTACAGACACGTCCAACTTAAACTATTGTAGAACAAGTGTCAAAGAACTGGCGGCTCGACGGGGCAGCCTCAGAGAGAAGAAAGGCAAATGAAATATGAAAACTGCTGATGTAGTTTGAGTTCATTCAATTACTGTAGTTTAACAGGCAGTAAGGTTGAACAATTGCTGTATATGTTTAAGAATTTCTTACTTATTGTATTTGAGAATGTATTTTATTGCAGATGATTGCTGTATGGATGTTTTTGTGCACCAGACCAAAAGTTCCCAGCCTTTATTGTGTTTTTATTCTCATTGTAGTCTCGTCTGTTGGCTGGTCATGTGTTACAATAAATAAATCAAATCAAATGGGATGGACCTGATCAGGATCAACTCTCACTGCAGCTGAACGTCCTTTAATGAAATCAACAGTCATAAAGCATCTCAGGGGCTACTTTCCTCCTCTGTAGAGCAATTCCACTCACATCATGTCATGCTGCATGGCGTCGGAGCCACACTGCAGTTCAGCATTCACACCTCGTCATTCTGAAAACAAAGGAGGCTGCGTGAGACGTTGAGCCCAGCGGTGCAGTGGATTTATGTGGGAGACTCTCCCAATCCAATGCTGTAGACTGTCGGTATGTATCCTTGCTTCTCCCTGAAAGAACACAGCCTGCCCCAGTCAGAGTCTGGAACAGCATGGAATCATTGGTCGGAAGGGATCGGCACAGACAAATGAGAGATGAAACACTGTGAAGATGTAAGTAGAATGGATAGTAAGCAGATCGAAAGGGATGAAAGAAATGTAGCTAGGGTAGGTAAACAGAAGACCCAACGTCATGCCCACCCAGCTGAGTCACTCACTGCAGACCAGACGCAGAACTGAGCCGCCTCTGGTCTTCCCTGCATTTCACAGCAGAGGCTCTGATAAATAATCAAACAGTCACTACAGCAGCTGGGGGGCTGGCAGACACGAACCCCTCCACCAAAATTAGGACACGCTAATGTAACATACAACAATGTCGACGAGATGATCTTCATCCGAAGGTTCACAGGCAGATGCTGAAGACGAAAACCACTGCACAGGTGTATGTTGAAAATGTTCACAATAGTTCTGAAGCCGTTGCTCTATGGCCGGATGATCCTTAGCACTCGTAATCAGCTGATTACAACATGCCAATAAAGGCACAGGCGCTAATAAATTGTGACTTCTTGTCTTTATTTGATGATGCCACGAGCACGCCGCCATGAACACTGGCTGTTTAGCACACAAACAGCAGCACAATGAGCCCCTGAATCGTTGCTGCCCCTCCAGCAGTGGGGTGATTCTCAGACATTTTTTTCCACCATGACGCAGCAGAATCCATCACACCAAAAAAAAAAAAAAAAAACAATTTAAAGGGCCGTGCCCGTGCAAGTGTTTCACTGTCAGAGCTGCGGAGATAAAGTTGATCGACCCCAGTCCTACCAGGGGACTTTGCATTGAGCAATGACACTCAACGTCCTTCATTAATAACCACATAACAGCACTGACACTAACACACTGTCCTACAATTCAGGCTCACGTCACGCCTGGTTTGTTCCACTTAAGCAGAAAGAAAAAAGGCACAAACAGAAAAGAAAATTGCTTGGATGCTTTTAATACGCATCAGCAGAGCCCGCAAACATGTTTTGTCTCACTCATAAATGTTTTTGTTTTTTTTTTTTTTTTTAAACTCATGTGAGCAAACTGCTTTCAGAGTCCAGTTAGATGGTCAAAACAGCTGGTCCACTGAGTCCTGCAGCAACAGATGTAATAAACACAACACCGGTGGAAGCTGGGACAGGGAACCGGAGTGAATCAGAGCTAGTGCATGCTGCCTTTTTCTTTATCCACTTCCATGCATGGATACACCGGAGAATCCAGACAAACTGAGAAACAGTTGAGTAGCATCATGTAAAATAACATCTGACGTGTCTACTTCTAACTTATAGTTAGATAATGGATGTCTCTTGAGAATTATTTTCATATTCTGTCAAGCTCCTGTGGTTTCACAATACATTACTAAAACCTCTGATTATTGTGCCAATTGAAAATCGAATCTTTGACATTTTATTCAGATTGCAAACTCACACCAGTGTTTTGAGCAGCTTTGATAATCTCAAATTCAACGCACTCACTCCATCCATGCAACGTACATTTTTTTTAAGGAGGGAATGTTCCTTTAATGCATGTCTCAGATTAATATTAACATGTTCACAGAGGCTTTTATAAAGACTATTCATAGGCTGCATATCATCTCAGGAATTGGTAATATGACATGGCTGCCACATTAAAAAAAAACAACTCTGCATGTGTCGTTGCTCCTGCAGGAAGTTGGCAGGCTTCTTTGTGCCCATCTTAGAGTGAAAGTTTGAAATGTTCCACACTGGTGATGGAACATAAGGAACATGGACGGAGGCACAGATGGTCTTACTGTCTGCCATCTCCGCTGCTGACTGGATTCTCTTGCATATTTGTCGAATCTTTTGAGTGGCAATGTTTCTTCATCAAGCACACAAGCCAGAGGCAAGCAGCGATTAATCCGCTGTCTGCTGCCCTGAACGCAGCACCCAGCCTGGTTTAGTGCTTTGTGATGACAGATGAAGTCACAGAGAGACACACAGACAGAAGCAAATAACCCCTCTGGGACATATTACAGTGATAAAAATAACATGAAACAAGTATGTAATTAAAAGCTCATCACTGTTTGTTTCCCCGGTGGCAGGAAGTAGATTGTTTTCTCCACGAGTCAGGATGATTGACCCTAAGAGTTACAAAGCCACCAACATTTGCAGCTATTCATAGCAGATGAGAACATCTCGGTCTCTCGTTTATATCAGCGAGCGCTGTAAATCTGTCTGCTGCCTCACAGATTTCTTCGGAGGTTTTATCGTGCTGATTAATGTCACGCAGGGTCTTCTGCTGGCATGATGCTCGTCTGTGTCACGACTGTCACGATTTTGTCAGACGTGGTTTGATTAGACCCTTCTTGAACAACAGCAAAAGGCAACGTCACCACCTGAGTTGCGATCATCGAAACCTCGCCGACCTCAAAATAACTATGATCGTTACAACCATCATTACAATTACTCTGCTCAGAGTCACTGACATTTATCATCTTCATCCCCATCAGTTCCATCACCCCTGTCGGTCCCTGCATGGTGATGAGCAAGAGGTGTGAGAGTCAGTGAGAGGAACGTGTGTGTGTGTGTGTGTGTGTGTGTGTGTGTGTGTGTGTGTGAGTGTGCGTGTGATTTCTCGACGTGGTACTGTGTTCCAGAGGGGTCTGTTGTTTGTGCTCAACAGTCTTCGTCTGGACTCCTAACAAAATGCACTGCAAGGACATGGGCAGATGGCGAGTTCTGGCGGGGGCTCAGTCCCCGGTGCTGTACAAAGGGTGCCAGCAGGCCGAGTAGCAAACCCACGGGGAGGCTTTTTAGGCCAACGACACTCTGACGAAAGGTGCTGGCCAACAGGTCAACATTAAGCACGCAGCAGGAGCACTTTGAAGCATGCACAGTCATACACTGATTAATACACCACAAACACCAGGAGCCCAGACCGTGAGGTGGCCAAGACTTACAGTGTCATAATTCATATTGGCCCAGTGAGACATTTCTAGGCCAGTGGTTTGTCTGGAACTCCCCAGGAGGGAAATGTCAGGAAGAAGTGCTATGAACAGTATACTACATGAAATAGTCCATGGACGATATTATGAGAAAATTAACTCCTGAGACCTGAGCTTGTTTTGGTGTTCAGCGTTTTTATTCCTCCTCGCTGTTTGGGGTGGGTGTAATAAATAAATAAATAAATCACATAATATATTTATAATAAATACATATATTAAATTCATATAGCATATTTAGAGCTGTGTTTTTTTTAAAAAGTATTGTAAAAATAAATGTGAATCAAAGCTTTAGGGGAAAAAAATCATGGTGTTGAAATATAGTATCCATATATGAGTCTTAAGGGGTTAAAACAACATGAAGAAAAGAGACAGTTGTGTCATTTCTTGAACACCTTCCCAAGCTGAAACTCTCCACCACTGGAGCCCCGGACTCTCAACAGGTGGTGCAAACATTTAGCGGCCTCATTTTGCGTCAGCTTCAAATGTGACATACATTCTGAAAGCAACTAAATGTGATGCAGCGATCATATAAATAAAGAGCCAGTCAATTACGATCAAGCTGGAGGAATGAGGGCCAAACAAAGAGTCAGTTCCATTTCCTCTGACCATCAGAGTAACAGGCGCTCTAGAGGAAGGAAGGAAATTATATTTGTGTTGACAGTGTGTGAGACATCCAACTGTCAAGTTAATTCATACCTGGACACGCGTCTGTATTTGGATTGCATCCAATTAGATTTCAAATAGCCTCTATGTTTGATATTGTATTTTTCTTTTCTTGATTAATCATGTGGAGAAAATCCATTTTGTATTTTCCTGGAGTTAATAGACGACAAAACTTCAGTAAACGTTGGATTTATTTATTTGTTTTTACATCATTTTGGAGCAAAGAGACAAGTCCATGTCAACCTGTTGTCGCCACATATCACCTGCTCACCCAGTTTACCTCAAACTCTGCATCTGCCCATCCCACACAGCTCAACTCCACAGTTCCTGCAGCTTTTGTTACCATGGAAACTGGGTGACCTGTCTCTGTGGACACAATAGAAAAAAGAATAAATGGTCCTAACCCCAGGTATTTCACTATATTCTCTTTCTCGCTGTCTGTCATTATCCCCTCAGAAGTGAGAGGGTCAAAGGATGAACGTAAACATCACCTACAGTCCCTTGTCTGGCCACTTACATGTTCCATTTCACTGTGAGAGAGTGAAGAGTGATGTGGTAACGAGTATGTGTGTGTTACAGGGACAATAGCCCAATGGACAAATGCATAGAAACCAGTGCATCTTAATGTTTTTGTACAGGAAAAATATTTTGTTCTGTTTTTTTTTTTAATATAGATGAAGTTGGGAAGAGAAGTGTGAAAGCTTTGTATGCGTTAGTGCACCTCAGTGACCAGAAGTAAAACCAAATGCAATATCAAATAACCTAAAATGAAATCAACACTGTTTGAATATTCTCTCGTTTTATCCATCTGAGATGATGGCAGATAGACTAATGCTACCGGATGCTCTCGAGCTTCAAACTGCTGGATTAATGTCCCAGAGCAGAAAAACTCCTTAATGCATAAGTCTATCACACAACACGCAGGCAAACCTGCACACTGGGCTTCTAGCAAGTCTGTCTGTCAGACGTGTTTCCATTCATTATCTGAACAGGATGCCGGCCTTTTAGCAACAGCTGGCAGCTGTGCTAACTACGTGTGGACAATGAAGCGTTGACACACACAGATGTTTGCACAGAGAATTGGGCACACACACTAAATCTATCTCAACAAACATAAATATTTGAGTAAAAAGGGGAGTGAATTTGACAAAATAAAATGAACGTTATGGACAGAAAGTGTAATTGTTTCAGTGTTGTAATTTTACCTTTAGTAGAGTACAGCCCCAACAGATTTAAAAAAAAATGGAAAATACGACAGCCTGTGAGAACAACAAGACATGGGTGGAGACTAAACATTTTATATATTTATGGTCCAATTTGAGTGTGTGAATTATCCTGTATTGGCATTTATATGTATCAGACACCAATGATGCTCATCCAAGTGAGTTGTCTTAACGTGTAAAGAGAACAAGAAATGTAATTTGACTTTTAATATATATTACAAAATCATATTGTAATAAAGTGGAAAAAAGGACAGGAGGGAGATACAACTACTCTCCATCATGCAGAAACCGGACAGCAGCAGGCGTCTTTGGATGTGTGTGACAGAAGGGATCTCAAACCACACACCCAGAAGATAAACCACCAGTGACTGACGTCAGTGTGCGGAGAGGTGAGGAGAGAGGTGACACAAACTCACAGCAGGAAGAGTCTGTCTATACAACTCAAGCTGCATTCACAACAATACAACAGAAGATGCAAATGATGTGTTGTGATGTTTTGGTATACGACTGGTGTATAATCACAGTCAGCTCACACTGGTTCTTCTTTGACTTGGTCTGATCACCTAAGAAAAAAAAAAAGCTTATCAACATCAGCATGATACCAGTTTCAGGGGATTGTACATTTTATTTCATGGAAACTGAGCTCATTTCTGTTTAATCCACGTTAGTAATTGTGTATTTAAAGCTTGGAGACAAACACTGCTCCACAGGTCCGTTCACACCCTCTACAACGTTGTATGTTTCGCTTACGGGTTTGCTCCTACAAGGAGGTTAATTGTTTGACCTTTCATCAATCTCCTGATTATCGTCACAGGCTGACGACAAATCACACGATTGATGCAGGAAAGGCTTTACGGAGCCTAGGAGAAAACGTTTGCATTAAGGATGAATGATGGTGAAAAGACGTACACATGGTGGTGGACTCACTGAATTGCAACGTCAACGAGAAAAGACGTAATGTTCGTGCCGAGGTGACAACATGTTAGACAAACGGGAAAGCCCGAGATTAAATGGATGGTGTAGATCAGGTCTGCACCGGTCTGAGCAGTCAGGTCCAGTTTAGTCTGAGCGTGGTCTCAGCCATGAGCAACATTATTGAATATATTAGAGTTAGGAATGTCGTATCGTGGGTCAAACTGCCTTTCAGTTCCTCTGTATGTTCGGTACATGTGGTTGAATTGACCATAATTGATCCTTGAGACAGCTTTGGGTGCAGTCTGGGCAGTATTATTCTCCTTTCTATGTCAATTACATACTGCGGGTTAGGATGTAACAAAAAAAAAAAAGTTGGGTCGTGCAGTTTACTCATGAACCTTTGAGCCCTCGTCACCCCCTCAACCCCCCCACACACACCATCCAGTCTCACTCCCACTCGCCGTTGGTGCTCTTGTTTACCAGGTTACAACCCATAAGCACAAGTGTCTGTCAACTCTTAAAATGTTGGGGAGTGAGGCTGACTCACTGCACAGCACCGTACCAGCTCATGATACGCTTCAGTTAAAAATGGATTTACTTCAGATCAAATAGTGACAATCTGCGAGACAGAAATCTCAACGCCGCAGAGGAGCATCTGTGAAGTTAAAATATAGTGTTTGTAGGGTTTACATCAGTTCTGATCTCATTAATTAAAACTGTAAACAAGGCAGACACGCAGTCATGTTGGTACATATTTGTATCTCACGGACTTTTCAGATTTTACTGCCGTAAAATGTAGAGTTTGTTGGTGCTCAGATGACTCAGACACATACTGTGTAACCGCCAATCTGGCACGTAAACACTGCCGCATGTCATTCTGCGTACAACACAGAGAAAGAAGCTTTAAACTGTACGGTGTGCATCACAGACGCATCAGAAACTACTTTCTTCGTAGGGAACTTGCCTTTGCGTCAGTAGAACTCACTCGGAGATAGACAAGTGTAAAAAGAGCAGCGGAGGAAACAGACCATGATAATCCACCTCCCGGTCGCTCCTGGCCACAGTCAATCCAATATCCTTCCATTGATTTCAATTAAGATAACTGTTATTAGGCAGTATGCACGACATCAAGTCAATGAGTCGGTCAAGCAAATGTTGGTGATGGATTGTAGAGAGGAGCTGTAAAGTGGAAGAGAGCCCATTGTTGTTGAGAGGGCGGGAGGTGGAAATGGAAGGAAACAGAGGGAGAACGACAGAGATTCCATGAAATATCCTCTGAACTCCGGGGAACAGTCTCAGCAGGTGAATGGGTTTGAGAGTCGACGTCAGAATGAGGACTTTTCTCCTCGAATCCTCTCAGTTATTCTCTCTATGATGGTGTTTTCTGCGTGTTTACTTGCACATAACGTCTATTTAAAATAATTTTCCTGTGAAACGTTCTCGCTGATATTTCAGTTTACAATGTTTGTTATACATTTTAACAGTAATACAGCTTTTCTTTGTGCAAGCAATTAGATTTATTTATAAAAAAATTTGAATAATAGATGCACCGTGTGCCTAAGAGTGAAAAAATAGTTCATGTTTTCCATGTTTTTTCTTTGAATAAGTCATGACCATGATGTCGGCTGCACTCTTCCTGTGACACATGAACAGCAGAGGAATAAGAAAAAAAAAAGTCATCTGGCAGAAAGTACTGGGGTGAGAAGAAGAGAAGCAATGTGCATAACGGGAACAGACAGGAGCGGAGGAGGAGTGTCGCGATGGATGAGAAGATGCCAAGATGGGGGGGGGGGGGTTAATTAGCTCTGTCAGATGCAACACAAAATCACATGCTAGAAGGGTCTGGATGAGTCTGTCAGCTGACCAGGCATTATCACGTGAAGTTCATCTTTATTAGCAGCTTTATTTGTTTGTCACGTTCCAACATCTTAACCACCACTATGAGTGCCAGTGTGATGACGAGGGGATTCCAGAACGAAGCCGAGATCTTAGACATAGTCACAGATCGAAAGTCTGAAGGACTTCACCTCTGCTTTCCAGCTGAAATGTCAGAAAAGCCAGTTTGCCACAGTGTGAGGATGCTGTTCACAGGCTGCAAGAGGTTACACTGTAGAATGTTGCCAGGAGCCAGATCCAATTAAGGCGAGGAGGAAATCAGTAAAACCACACCACAAAGGAAGAACTTAACAGTGCAGCCAGAAGTTGGCAGTGTAATCCTGTGACATGGACGGTACAAAGCAGAATGTCTGGACAATCTGGACTCATTGTGGACTCTAAGAGAAAGAAACTGGAGCGATGCATGACGTGACATGACCTGACACTCTCAGTGCTGTTCGTCCTCTGTGCCTTATCTACTGGTCAGGAAACACCGATCAGGACAATATCTGTTTGTGTTGGGATGAATCAACCTGCAAGGGGCAGAATTTAAATCTGCTTTTTGACAAAGAGACCACCTGATCATCACCCAGAGCAAAATGATTTTGAAGGCAGCAGAGTTCTTGCTGTAACGACGTTCATCTTCTGTTCCGCAGCCGTATCTCCTCATGTTCACGGTTCTTGACCTTCAAATGTCAGAGTCATCAGCTCAGAACTTGGTGTCCCCGGAACAATCACAAAGGTTACGTTTGTGGAAATGTGGAGAGAACAAGACTCAGAGTCACTGAGGGGACAGAAACTAAATCAGGAGGCTGCAGTGTGAACACGCTCCGATGTCCTTGTTCATGCTGCGTTCTCATCATCTCTTATATATGAATAATAATCATTTCTATAGGACAAACT
>JBBMJM010131678.1:0-12484 GCA_037832705.1 Centriscus cristatus
GTGTAGTTAAAGAAATGCTCTGAAGTTTGACGGCCATTGGTTTGACAAGGCAATGCATATTGTGATGGGTTAGATACATTGCTTTTCCGATCTCCATGAAATAAAAAAACCCAAACAATTCGATTGTTGGAGCTCCGTACTAGGACATAAATCCCAGGAGGAGTTAGTATTGTGATGGTAGCGGGGCATAATGGATTCTGTCTGCTCTCAGAGGGGGAAGAGAAGGATGAAACAAACACCAAAATGGAAAAAGATCAGAAGTTGCAATAACAGCAGTATGACATGGCTTTGTCCTGGCTGGCTCACCACCACAACATTATTAGGTTTGTGTGCGTTCCTCCGAAAGTCTAAACCTTTGTTTGTCTTTCGACAAAAAAAAACTAAACAAAACAAAGGGATTAAGGGTTTAACATTTTAGCCCATAAATATTAATAATCCGACTTGCAATTGTAACATATAATCATGTCAGTTTTTGATTATTCCAAGAATAAAAGCTCTGACACGCGTGCATAAAGACAAATGGTGCGATTGCCAAATGAAGCACATCCTTGAGACAGAAAGTGTTGTCGTACGATTCCACCACACATCTATAATTGCTGTGTCTCGTCTATCTCCACAGAGATCCTGAGTGGAGGTGTGTACATTGACCACAACAAGTTCTTGTGTCACGCCGACACCATCCATTGGCAGGACATTGTCAAAAACCCAGGGATCCACTCTCTGTTTGTGCCCAGCAACAGCAGTGTCACATGTAAGTAAAAAGCCGTGTTGGTTTGCGATTTTGTCTCCAATTGAAACGTATCTCCAGTCAAAATGTAGTACGCTGACAAACGCAATACGTACACTGACAAACATGCACACAGATAGAGAGATTAACCTCCAAGACAAATTCACAAATAAATGCACACAATGCTTTTAATGCATACATGCATATTTCGTTGTTGCAGTCTGCTCAGAAAGTTTCTATTACCATTTAACCTGCTCTGCAATTGACAGATTGAGAGCATCTCCCTTCCATGAATGATCCACTGTAGCCAGCTGGAAGACATGTTAATAAGCACTAAGTTATGAGGGGATTTATTGAGCCGGAATAAACCTTAATCTGTCTGACTGTTGATGAATGAATGATGATGAATAAGCCATCGACAACTTAACCTCTCAATGGCCTCTCCCCTTGTTCATTTTCTTTGTGCTGTTTGAATAACTTCTATTTATTTATTGTTTGTATTCTAAACACAAACCTGCAAAATCCAATTCAATACAATTTCATAAACATTGAATGAATGGAATACTAGTACACCTGCTTTGCATAATAACTCATTAGAATATTGGAACATGGACTGTTGTCCCATTCCACCACAAGAGCTGTGCAGAGTTCATCTAAATTTCCAGGCACAAAACCATGCTAGATAAGAAACCAAGACGTCTGGGATGATGACGGGTATATAGACCAACTTCCCTCTGATGGTTCAAACCACCCAATTGTTCATTAGTGAAACAAGTGGCTCACTTCAGCCAGTCCCCCATACAGATTATCTGGGGCGCTGGACTGGGGGGGGGGGGAGAAGATGGATACTAAAGTTTCCTAGGGGCCCATGACTAAGAGGGGCTCAGAGGGGCCCCTAATAAAATTATAATACTGACAAAAAAAGTAACATGACACCAACTTATATATTAACTAATTTATGATCACAAATGTAGCTGACCAATGTGTGTTGGAAACATGAATGTGCCAACCCAAAAGACGTAAAATGGTTCAGTCCAGCTGGACAGCGTCACAGCATATTATGAACCCGGGTTGTGAACTGCCCAGCACATGCAGATGTTGCACCCATGTATGAGATGAAGAAAAAAATTGGGTTCAGCTTGAAGAATGTTGTATGGCAGAATTCGAGGATAAAAAATATATATATATTCACACACAAATCCAATCTGTGAGGTATTACCTAATCTGGCTGTAAATTGCTGTTATTTCTATTTTGTTTTAGTGTGTTTTGCGTATTTGCCCTTGGATTCCGCCCACAACATTGACTGGAGGCGTCAGTGTCGATCTACGGCTCAAGCGCTGATATTCAGCCTAATCACTCGCACCGCTGTGAGCACTCGTTCAATCCTGACTTATGTGCAACTCCCCGCAGATCTGTCAGAAGTTCAGGGGTCTTTAAATCTTTAATCCACTATTGAGAACTTAATCTCATGTCATTCTTTGGGGAGATACAAGATTATCTCAGACGTATTTGTGTCACGGTTATTCCTGTTGTTCTGTTGATTTTAGTTTAGTTTTCCTCACCCTTGTATTTCAGTGTTTTGTTATGACATTCTGACCTCTGGCAGCCTGTTTTAAGAAAGCTATAAAAGATTATGGTGCAGAAAGAGGGGTGGGACAGGTTTATTCTAAGTCACAGAGAATTTATAGGTGGAGATAGTGATGTCCTTGGACATTAAATGCAAACTTTGAAATGCACAGAGCACCACTCCTAGAGGAGAATGGAGATAAGTAAGTGAAGCAGAGTCTCTGTACTCCCAGACAACAACTCATGGCTAATTGACATTTATATCATTATCCTTTTCTGGGCTGCTTTTTCATACAATGCAGGCTGCTGTTTTATACAAGCACTGCTAAAGTGCTAGTTTTAGGGAGACAGGCTGAAGAACTGGAGGGACAGAACAAAAGGGACATGAATAGCCATGAAGGGATAGACCTGAAGTGAAAGAGAAGCACAGGAGTGATGTATCAGGGAGGGGTTGATGTAGGATGAAAGAGATGAAGTGTGCAGTGGAGAGGTGCACAGACAAGAAGGAGACGAAGAACACAAAAATGGAGATACTCATTTTGGGAAATAGAGTCAGTCTCAGCGCTAATAGCTCTCATCTGGAGAGGTTGATGGACAGAGGACAGCACTTCTGCACTTATCCAGGCTCACTTCCCTGGCAGTCAATTACCAGACAGTCAATTAAGTCCTCCAACCCCCCCAGAAAGGCACTGACGAAAGCTCTGAGCATCTGATGCTCCGCTCTGCTGCTTTACTGCTTTTATCGCAACTAGATATATGCTGGGTTTTACCCTGAGCTGTTTTAGGAAGAGGTGAAAAAGATTGGCTTGTTTTTGGAAAAAGACCCGTGACAGGGTTACTCAGGGTTTGATGACTAGAACAGTACGTACCAGCCAGTGGTGATGCTGCACTGTTATGGACTTGCTGCAGCAAGTTTCATCATCTGTCTTGCATAACAAAAACATGCAAAAGGCACATTGTTGAATTAAGTACAATCAATAAATGATATGATTTTAAAGGTTAAAATTGACTCATAAACACTTCATGACAAACAACTGGGGATATTGTTGGGCAGCAGAAAGAATATTTTGAGGAGATCCTCCATCCCACTAACACACATTCCATGGAGGAAACAGGAGGCTCAGGGTCGGGTCTTGAATTCTCTGGGGTCGAAGGTGAAGAGAAAGTAAAACAACTCTGTGGTGGCAGAGCCCCAGAGCTGGAGAAGAGGTGTGTCAGGTATGTCCAACTTGGGGCCGACCCAGGACACGCTGGATGGATTATATTCCACGGGCGGCCTGGGTACGCCTCAGAATTCCCCTGGAAGAGCTGGTGGACATGGAAGTCTGGGCTTCATTACTGAAGCTGCTGCCACCACAACCTGGATCTGGATAAGCAAAGACGGGTTGACAGACACACGTACAATATTATTTTTCAAAAAAAAAAAAAAAAAAAAACATACCTGCCCTTTTTTGCATTTACGTGCATGTTTTGATTCTTCGACCCCCTGGATTGGAAACGTTTTGCACAGCAATAACAACAGCACCACACCGGGTGTGTAGTTACAGGTGATTAAGCATTCTGTGTGGATTCATTTGGGCTCGCAGGCACACAGACACCAGCTCCAGCCCATTAAACATTCAACTTGTGTGGATTTGCGAGGGATCACACTGACACTGACACTAAAAACTCGTTGTAAGACATCAGCAGGTTTGCGATGACAGTTTTTCAAGAGTTTATTTTATCCAAATTATTAATCCATCTATTATTTATAGGTCAAAAATGCCATCGCTCCTGTACCGGTCGTTGATGGGGACCCAAAGAGGATCAGTGTCAAAGCTGTAAGTACACCTTTTTTTTTACATCTTTTTTTTTCCTTCTTCTTTTTTCTCTTCCGTTGTATGACTTTCTATGGGTGACATTCATAGTAGTTAGAGTTTAATCTCCACACAATCAACCTCACATCGAATAAGATATGCTCAAGGCCCAAGAGACTCATCAGTGATGAATATCTCAAGTCACTGAATTTATGAACAAATATGTCCTTTGTGTTGAAATGCCATTTTTATGACGGGCACACTCCATCATCGAGCGTTGCTTTAACTGATGAGAAACACATTCTGCTATTGCAACATTTTTTCACAAAGACAGGTTTATTGAGGGAAAGCTTTGTGTTCGTTTTTTCATAAATGAATACATTTGGATGAATCGATCTCCATTTATGATCTCCAAGAGAAATCCACAATTCAAATTCATATTTGCATGTATATTGTCATGAAGATGCCCTGTCCTGTCCCTTTATCCATGAATAAGTGGAACAAAATCCATTAAGGCAAGCCTGTGTGCATTTATAATTCATATAATTCATATATTAAGCAAAACAACTCAATGCCCTCAGCCTTTTGTGCAAGATAATGGCAGCATGAGTGTGTGTGAGAATGACACACTTCTGAGTCACACACTTCAGAAGGAAGCGTTTAATGTTACCTAACCATCCTTCTGCATCACACGTACCTTTATCCTCAATGTAAAATAATGTCCTTCATGTCTCATCATATCAGTTAGATTGACTGAGGAGAATGTTCACAGAGAGCTGGATGCAGTGACCTGCAGAGTGGAAGTCTGTGACAAAAGCCCACAACCTGAGCAGCAGGTTCACCAGCGCCTCCATGTCCTACATTGCTTATGAGTTTGTGTTGCATATAAAATGCCGTCACGGCAGTTTTATGTCGTCGTTGCTGTGATGTCACGACTCACATCAATGAGGTGCTGAGCTGTAATTGGAAACCTCTGTCACAATCAGTTCAGGTAACGAGGAATGAAGTGTTCAACCAGTCCCTGGCCCTGGCTCTACGCTATCGCGCTCCTATCTCTCTATTTTCATCCATGTGCTGATGCCAGGATTCGTCTCCTGCTTCATTTTCCACACACACTCTTGGCTTTGTTGCACTGGAGCGCATGAAATAATTAAGTGAAAATGTAAAATGATAACTTCAGAGATGAGTTATGTGAATTTTTTTTTTTTAATGAATACTTATGTAACTGCTTTGAAATCAACAAGGAACATCTTTGTTGTGAGCAACTTCAAGGGTAAATTGGAATAAATCCAACAAATAATTCTTGAAATGAACCGAAAGTGAATCACTTTTGCATCACACCATTACTGACGTGACGTATGAGCAATTTGCAACGATTTGCTTGCAAAGTAGATAATATAACAACTTCTCACATTTTGCTCCTTTCCATCTTCGTCTAAAAGGACGTGTGTATTCACACATGATGACACTTTGATTTGTTCCTATGCAGATTTGCACAGTTTTGCATAATTGCACATTTTTCTGATGGCTTCAATCATCCACTGTACTAAACAAAAGGTTTGTCGAACTTCAATGTTTGATGAGTTATCTTGATTAGATTCACCTTTATTTTCGCACAGAGATGAAATGAAAACAGTGCAATGATGAGAATAGAACATTAACTGTGAGGGAGTAGGGGACTGTTGAATATAACACCAGTAGTGGTTCATATTTGGACATGAAATTATTTGATCTCCAAATCAGAAATGCAGCAGACAAGTAAATTTTAAATTGTTCAAGATTCAAACCAATTCAAATTCAATGACGATAAAGATGAACAGTTTGTCAGACAAACCCCAGTTCGAAGCAAACCTCAGCACCTGCATGCTCACATAAACGAGGAGTGAGCCGATGGTTCTCTGTGACTGATGCTGCTGTCCTCAGTCTGGTAGACGTGAAGCCTCCGGGCATATTTTACGAGATGAATTCCTATTGTATTTGTGGTGAGTCGTGTGTGTTTTTATTTCTCCTTCTACTCCGAAAGTAAGTGGACGTTTAAAACAAAACTGATGGACAGCATTGCATCTCACCGTTGGCAAGGACATTTGCTTGACAAACTGTCTTGAGAGTCAAGCAGACCATTTCACATCAACGTTAATGGAATGCTGCTGATGCTTCAGACATCTGCTGATGCGTGCATTTGGGTTGGTGTGTTTTTGAGGGTTGTCTGTTTCCATATGTTGTCACTGCGTCGCCCAAAGAGAACACACACCGCTGTACCCATTCACACACACTATTAGCATACATACAATGAGACGTTGACAGTACGGGTCTAATTAGTGACTGATGCTTGTCTGAGACACATTCAACCATTTATTGAACATGAATAAGCAGCAAAACATGATTTTAAAACTGGTGTAAAAAATTACAGATAATCAGAATAGTTACAATGAGGTCAACTAACTGTCTGGTTATCATCCAATGTTCAGTTGACTTCTTCTTCTTCTTCTTTCGGCTTTTTCCCTCTTCAGGGGTCGCCACAGCGAATCATCGATCTCCATCTTTGACTAATTTGTCAAACAAAAGTAGTCAGACCATTCTTAAAAGTCGAGCCTGGTTGTCCTCAAAGGGGCAGCACCACGATCAGAACCACAAACAAGGCAGACAGACAGATCGATACATACTTTATTAATCTTCTTTGTTGTCTTCAAAAGAAATGGACAGCTTGAAATCCAAGCAGCCACTCTCTCCCTCAACCACCTTTACCATCTTTGTTAACCAATTCAGTGGCGTAGAACTGTCACCATTCTGTTAAGCGCCCCCCCCCCTCACTCCCCCAACACACACACACACACACACACACACTCACACCTTGGCTCCCAGCCCCATCTGCAGTCCAACACAGCTCCGTCCCCAACGGCACGGCCACTATTAATTCCTGCCTGGTCACTGAGATTAAAGGGCGGTGGGTGCAGTCCTGGGGTCCTCGGCTTCAGGAAAACACAGCAGGAGCACAGAGATGATTGTGTATGGGAACGAATCCTCGGGGACGATGGCGGCTGCCATCAGACTGTCTGTCTGTGTCAGTTCCTTTTCGGTGGATCTTTGTGACACCGTCAGCGGAACTTGTTTCTGTGCTTTCGTTCATCTGCTGCATTCGAGTCTCTTCACTCACCCACTAACTCAGACTTTGTCAAGATCTTGACCGGCATCCGAAACTAAATCCCGTCGTAAGTTAACGGACAGTTAGCGGGGTCGGAGGGGTCAGTCAGACTCGGAAGGGTCAGACTGACTCTTCCTCAGTCTCCCAGTGTTCTTTACTCAGTGTCAGCACTTTATTTTCTTTTCTTTTTTTTCCATTTCTCCTTGTGTCTTCTTGGTGCGAGCTGTTAAAAGAAGCGTTACTTTACCTCCCCGGACGGTGGCGTGAGCATCGGTTCAGCTCCAGTGAAATGTCCAGTTTACTTCCGTCTACTCTTATACTTATTAATTTGTGAAATTCATGCATTCACACATTTTCTTCACCGTCTTCTGATGGGGCATCAATCATGTCTTTCATAGCTACTGTACATGTCAATATGGGAAATTACCTTTCAGGAAAGAGGACATCGTTTCAGGAGCGTGTGGATGCTGTCGTGCCCCCCCCCCCCCAGTTAAACTGCGTCCCTCATCTTCAGATGTCTCATGCACCGGAGCGTCTGCCTCCCTGGGGCCGACACTCGCTCGTCTCCACGTCACATGCTCTCTGCTCTCACACACACTTGTAGACACAGTACACACTTAATCGTGAATGCACACAGATGTATTTTACCTCCGCACCGCTTGGATTACCCCCCCCACCGCCCCCGATAGTATTTCCTTGGACCGGGGGCGAGTAGGGATTTCAGTAGGTGATCAGTGGCCTAAGCAGCTGTAACACGCAGGATTAGCAGCTTCTGCCATTCAACAACACGGCCTGGTGAAGAAAGTAACGAGGGGAAGTGAAGGGACACGGACATGTTCTCGTGTTACGAGATGTTACGTTTTTTCAGACAGAGATAGATAGATAGGTACTTTCTTCTAGAAATAGAATTAAAATGAGTTTTAAAAAATTAAACTAGGTAAAGCACTTTATGTTACATAATAAAAAATATAATAATCGACTTTATTTGTCATACAAAGATGCAGCTCAAAGTGCTTTAGAATAAAACCATTGAAAGTCATTCAAATAAGGATGAAACAACAGTTGTAAATCCTGTGTGAAAGGTGTGAAACAAATAAAGAAAAATACCAGGGGAAAAAATAAAATGTCGGCAGAGCGTTAATTCAGCGCCGACATGAATCAGGCGTAACACCCGACAAACAAACCATGACGTCACGGAGACGAACCGTAGGAGCTTTTAAAAATGACGTTGTGTGAATCAGAGAAAAGAAAGAATCCGGCTTGTTTCCACGGTGACGTTATCACCTCGGCGTCTCTGGGAGTGAAAGCGTGGCACTTTGTCACCTGGAGCGTCACAATAGCATCTTCTCTGCCTCCCTGGTGTTTCTCACCTCCCGTCCTGCATACCTCGACTACCCCCCCGTCCCCCCATCCCCCCATCCCCCCATCCCCCCACCCCCCTTTGTCCGCTCCTCTCTCCTGTGTCTTGTAAATGGAGAAACACATCAGGGATCCCTGTTGTTATTAGCTCTATCTTTCCTCAGCTGCTGTTTGTTGTTACGCCCCCCCCCCCTGCGCATCGCCCTCCCCTGTGTGTGTGTGTGTGTGTGTGTGTGTGTGTGTGTGTGTGTGTAGCAAAGGCTTCCTTCAGTTTTCCATTTGATGCATTTCCGCGGCTCAAGCCAGCCAGAGCACAATTCCGCCATGTGTCGTCGCGCCTTTGCCTCCCGACTTCACTCATTTCCCTTTTTTCCCTCTCTCTACCCACGCCAAGCACCCTCCCCCCTCCCCCTTGCAGCCCATTCCTCTGGAAAAGATAAGAAAACTGTACAATCACACATCTCAAACACACACACACTCACAGCTGAGATGAGCGCGGCCGCTCCTGTCACACGCCACGCGACCGCAGTCTCTTCGCATGTGACCTCAGTGGAACAGTAACACACACACACACACACACACACACGCGCACGCACCCTCTCCTGGTAATCTGTTTATGGAGTGCTGGGCCCATTTGAGGTAGAATTTAATTGAAACTGGGGCTAATCTGATGCTGGCGGAGAGCGGTGGCGCCTTCAGCCCCGCATCACCTGTGGTTAAGTTCACACGCCGCTACTTCATTTCACGCCTCGCGGTTCAACGCAGAGCTGCCGACTCAAACGCGTCGCATTGATTGTTAATCCGACATATGATACGTAACATGCTCGCTCAATCTCGGTCTTGTTTGCCCCCTCCTGTCCCGCAGGATGGATACTACTCCCACCGGCCGAAGGAGAAAAGCAGAGTGGACAGCAACAACGAGAACTCCGTACCCAAGGATTTCGACAATATAGACAATAGCAACTTCGGCGCCCGCTCGCAGCCGCGAGCCACCGACAGCAAGCAACAGCGGGGGCATCCGCAGGAGAAGGTCCATACTCAGCGGCACAACCCCCCCGTCGTGAGCCGCGGCTCAAACGAGGTGCTACCTGTCGGCCACCAGCCGCCGGCGCTCGGCAACGGCTCCCGCCCCACCGGAGGGTCGCGCCAGCACACCCGCGCCTCCCATCAGGGCCAGCAGCCCCAGGCGCAGCACAGACACGAGCACCCCCACAGGAAGCAGGCTGCGACGGCCCCGCCGCCGCCGCCGGTGGTGACCTACGACCAGCCGCCCAAGTGCGAGATCAGTGGGAAGGAAGCCATTTCGGCTCTGTCCAGAGCCAAGAGCAGGGAGTGCCGGCAGGAGATTGCTGAGGTGTACTGCAGACACAAGGGGGGCCAGTTAATGCCTGAGAAGGTCACTCGCTACTGCCCCCTTGAGGGTGAGTCCATCATTCTAATGAACTGGATTGATTCTTTGATTTTAGCTCGTAGAAATGAACATACTTGATATTCCGTGCAGACGTTGTCCTGGTGGACGGGTAGATAGTCTGTCAGGCTTCCCGGTGTGATGTAAGATCTCCAAGACGACAGACGATCATACGGCCGGATTCAGGCTTCTGTCGAGTTTCTAAACTGAAGTTTTCCAGATTAATTTTGTCAGATTGCTGATGGTTTTGAAGCCAGACGTCCTTAGAGACGATGCTGCAACATGTCTAAACCACAACTTCTGTTGGTTCACACATGTGGGTTTTTTTTTCTTTTCTTCTTTTTATAAAAAGACAAAGCGACAAAGCGAAGAACAAAGGCGTGGTAAAACGACTGCTCTCTGTTCCCAAGCAGAGAAATGTCCTCTCCTGAGTCACGTCCATGACGGATGCTGTTAGAAAAAGAAAAAAATCTCCATTTTTAATTCAAACACAAAACACCGGTTGTCTGATTCACATTTGTACAAGAACCTATTGGCAGCTGAAGTGTTTTGTGGATTCAGGAGCTGCTACAGTAATTTAAAGGGTCTTATGTCACTTTTCCACTCTACGGTTTGACCGCTCCAGTCTTTTCTTTTTTTTTTTCTCTTTTCCATCAGGGATAGTTCCTGCTAGCTGCTTGCTCTTTTTGGTTCCACCTCTGTTGAGGTTGCACGCGTGTTCCTCAGCCCTCATCTCGTGTTAGTTTGTGAGTTTAATGTGGCTGCAGAAAAAGAAAAAACACCAGTGAAATCCAGAGGTTTACGTCTCTGCTCCCGTTGAAGATCTACTGGATTGTCATGGAAAACAACGTGCCTGGCGCCAGGCGCCGATCCGAGTCGAGTAGCCTTTGAACCGTGTCATGGACTAGCAGCATCGTTACGCCTCTGCTCGGTCCAAACTCGTTTGCTGCCGGAGAAAAGCGCTGTCGTCTCCTACAGGTGTTTTTTATTGAGTCGAGAACCTGGGAACGCAAAGGTTGTCGCGGCGTTTAATATTTGTCCGCGGCGTTCCTTTGTGTGACCGCGTTCATTTATGGGCATTTTTCCTTTAATTTGTCCCCTGTGAGTCCCATCAGTGAGCAACACGCATCAGCAACCTCGTTTAATGAATGCCACATACGGGTACGCACACATTTACACAAATGGGATCGGACTGACAGCCGGGGAGGAGGAGAACACTATTATACACCCGTCTGTTCTGTCCCACCCTCGCATATGTTATTGGAACAAGACTCGGTGACTTGGCAACTTTTATGCGATCAACCTTTTGCGAACATCCGACTCCAGTCAAAGCGGCAGTCGGATCAAACGAGACAAAGAAATTGAAAAGGGATCGTCCCCGGTGGCGGCGGCGTAACAACACAACAGCCAAATTCAATCACGTCTGCGTCTCGCTCCTCGTCCGCCGGCCTGCTGCCTTCGTCTCTCTCTCTCCCTCGCTCGTCCCTCCTCTGTTCTCGTCCTAATTCGAGTCCTAACCTCGTTAGCGGAAAACGGTCCGATTTGATTTGATCAGTATTCTGTCCTTGAGGCCTCGGCTAGATCAGCAATCGTGTTAGCTCTGATATCGGCGTCATTAAACGCGGGAGGAGCACGCGCCGTCTCTGGCCACCGTATGCTAACATAGCGAACAGCGCTATGTCTGGTACCACGTAGCATTAACCCGGTGACCTTTAACGTAATAAAGATCTGAATACAGATTATTGACATAATAATATAAGATTTAAATATCCTTATTTTGAATTGGCAGGTGCCGTCAATGTGTGACCCATTAAGATGTAATGTGTATGTTCTGGGTTTCCATTTCCTTTTCTTTTCTCTTGAACTATATTATACCATATTATACGATACACCCTCTACTTAAGGACGAGACACCGTCCTGACATTTTTCAATGCAATCCCCCCCCCCCAAACCCTTTGGGATATCAGCTCAGCACTTGTTCTAAGCTCTTATATGAGCAGTTAAGATGGAGGGATGTAGGAGGGAGGGGGTGGAGGGGGTGTGGCGCGATGGCAGATGAGGCAGAGGCAGTTTCAAAGATTGATGGCGACAGGAAGGATGATGGAGACTCGTCAGTGAAGAGCGATGAGTTCAAAAGGACGACTTGTGTTTTCTCTTCGGGGTGAGCCCTACTCTCTCTTCAAGTGCACAATCTGTTCAGAAATATGACACCTGAGGCTCCTCAGGAGTGTGTTGGGGCAGGGTGGGGGGCTGCAGGGTTCGGGGGGGGCGCACAGAGCTACAGCAGTGCTCATTAGTTCAGCTAGCTGGTAAAGCACACACTCAGGGTGCTTTGTTAAGCAACCAGCCAATTATCTGTGTGCAAAGAAAGCCAGTGAACCTTCTTAGCCGGCCACCAATTACCGCTCAATCTGATATGGCCTGCAGCAGATCAACCCAACGCACACACACACACACACACACACACACACACACACACACACA
>JBBMJM010131726.1:0-12478 GCA_037832705.1 Centriscus cristatus
CCCTGATGATGTTTATTACATATGTGGTGACTAATGATTTGTTCTTGTTACACGACAAATAATAGACGCTGATGCACTATTGATTAATAGGAGATTAATATATTCCTATGGTCAGCTCCAGAACTTTACACTGAGAAAAAGTACTGTCCTTCACCTTTGTAAAAGCTGTCATTAAGTGCGGTGTTGGAGTTGGTGGGTGTGATTGCAAGTTCCTGTCTAAAATGTAATGGTAGTGTAAATATTTTAGTTTTACCACTCTGAGATGCTCAGCTTTAGCAAAGGTTTCTGTCAGCAGGTGATGCTGTGATGGATAATGAAGCACCAACAACAGTTCTCTGAATGAATGAATAGGCCACTGCATCAGACTGTCAGAGTATATGTAAGAAAATAAAACCATTCCCACTCCTATCAGTTCAACAAATGTAGCTGGAAAACAGATGGTGGCTGGGTGGCTTCTGATATGAATGATTACATGTCTGCAGTGATGAAAAATACAGCGTGAGAACAGATACATTTTGTCTGGCGTATGTCAAAACATACAATATAATTCACATTATAAATATACACTTACGTGATACACTAACCAAAAATTGGAATGGTTTCATTTTACAGAGTACCCACCTGATGTTTAGAATATGACGAGATAATTAACCTGAAATTATCCATTAACCCTGACAGCTTTTATTCTGAAAGAGACATCCGGAACCGAGGAGGGCTCGGCCACGCCCATACATTACGCCGCGCGACTGCGGAAGTATGTATTCTTTCCCACGTGGGGGAAAATGGCAGCGAACGGGGAAAAACAACAAGGCCACAGATCTGGCGTTTATAAACAGAAAAACAAAGGCCACAAACATGGAAAGCACCGGACAAAAGGAGAAATTGAGAGAGAAAACAAAGGTGAGCTGAACTCTTCTCCGGTTCCCGGTGCAGCGTCAGCTGGTCTCTGTCAACGACAGAAGGTCACAGCTCATCATCCATCAGCTCGTTGGAGGATGAACCGGTACTGACCGGCGGATCAACGTGTAATAAAATGTTCCCGCATCCGATGGTGTAGTTAGCACTACTATTACTACTAGATGTATCTATCAGCATACGTGTAACACAACATATTCTTAAAAAGTTCCCAACTAAGTAACACGTGTTTGATTGTCCTCACTCAAACGACATGACGTTGGTGACAGGTGGAGAGGTTGGTCACCCAACCAGACATGTGTCTGACCTCCCACCTGTTTGTCTCCTAACCTCTCTTTCTGTTTCACCCCAACTGATCGAGGCAGAAGGCCGTCCACATGTAGCCTCGGATCTAAAAAAGGATGGTTTTCTTTGCCTCCATTCGAAGAACTTGCTGGTGTAAATGTTGGGTTTGAATAAGTCACTTGGCTCGTACAAATGAACTGTGCTTTGTGGTCAGCATACACTTCAAGCTATTCAGTTTCAGTGTTGAGGCTGAAACAATTCATGATAATAATGTGGTGTGGTGAAGTACATGCGCCCCTGTGTTTCACATGCATGCATTCATCAGTACTGAGCTGTTGTCAGGACAGTTTCATTCATTCTTTTCCTACTGTTGCTCCGGTTATGGGTCTCTGTTGTTGTCGATCTGATCCCAGCTGTCAACAGGTGAAAGTCAGCGTTCCACCTGGACAGACAACCATTCACACTCACAGTCACACCTACGGGGGAGTAACAGTGACTGATTAACCTCAGCATGCTGTTGGGGGGGGGGGGGGGGGCACACACGGGGAGCACATACGGTACATGGATTGGCACAGCACTGCAGACATACCTGAAATGTATGTGTCATTGTATTGTCCTGTGGATGAACTCCTCCAGGGAGGGTGTCTGTGACGGTCCTCTCCAAAAAACAGAGGAAAGAGCAAAAGAAGATGGACCGACGGAACAAAGCCAACCAACTACGGAGGAATAAGAAAGACATGGTAAGTTGTGACTGTAAAAAGCCTGTTTGTGCAGAAGCGTCTCATCTTCGTGTTTGTTCTCAGGTCCTGACAGAGAAACGCCGTCTCGGCAGCAGGGATGGTCCTCCTCATCTGGTTGTCGTCGTGTCCCTTCACGCCAGCGTTGATGCTGCTGCTGTCACCAAACGGCTGCGTCTGCAGAACGCAGGGGGCGTGGTACATCAGGAGCAGTGTGTCAGTGGCCTCACCGACAGCTTTGGCCTGATTGTGCCACGTTTCAAACAAAGATTCATATTTGTAAGCCACACCGCAGGTAAATATGGCAGGTGGAGCAGGTGTTACAAACAACAGGCGTGTCTCTTTGTGACATGAATCATAATTCAGTCCAACATGTGAAGTGTTGGCGATGACCTGTGTGGTGGTCTTTATGACTCTAATTGATGTCCCTGATGATGATCCGACTTCTCTTCGGACAGGGGACATCCACTCCTTGATGGATGTGTCAAAGGTCGCCGACAGCCTGATATTTGTGTTGGACTCCACTGACGGTTGGGACGGTTACGGAGACCACTGCCTGTCCTGCCTCTTTGCTCAGGGTCTCCCCAGCTATGGTGAGTGGAAACGTGTGGGATACAGACGTTCTGAGTGAAAACCAAGTTGTTTACCGTATGTTTCACCTTCATCGGTTGGAAAGAAGAGGTTCTTGTGCTCGTTGTCAGCAGATTAACAACACATGACGTGCACGTACAGCCACACCATACATCCCCACTGGACGCAAAACACCCAAGTGATACAGAACTAGTAAAAACAGATGTGCCATGACCTGTGGAACACAGCTCGGACCGAAGGATTGACTGTGGTGAATATTGTCACACAGCTCTGGTGTGTCTGGGCGTGTCCGATCTCCCCGCGAAGAAGAAGATTGAGTCCAGGAGAGCTCTGTCAAAGATCACCGAGGTCCGTTTCCCCGACGCCCGCCTCTTTCCTCTGGATACGGAGCAGGATGCTACTCTGCTCCTCAGACATTTGGGCTCTCAGAGACAGAGGAAGCTGGGCTTTCGCTCCAGACGCTCCCATCTCTTGGCTCAGCACGTCACGTTCACCCCCAACAGCCTTGAGGGCGGCTGCCCCACCAGCACGGGCACCCTCTGTGTCTCCGGCTACGTCCGTGGTCGTCCTCTCCGAGTTGACAGACTGGTGCACATCAGTGGACATGGAGACTTTCAGCTAAATCAGATTGATGCCCCGGTGGACCCCCTGCCCCTGAACGTCACGGCACCCAGAACAGGCAAAGGTGACGTTGACATGCTGGTAAGTGTTTTATGGGGTTTGTTGGTTGTTGTTCCAGCTCCATCTTCGTCATACAGCGTCTGTATTAACATGGAAGTTTGGACATTGAGTCATTTTCAGTTGAACTGTGCATGTCCTGATGTTATGACGACCAAGCGACAGTCGGATCTTCTTTGTGTTGAACAACTCAAATGTTAATGTCTTGACCTCAGTAGCTGTTGGATGTTGGATTCTGTCCAGGAGAGCGGTGAACATGAGGCTCCTGTGCGGGTGCTAATGAGAGCAGACCCGTCCTGCAGGGAGGACCTGCAGGCGGAGGCTGAGGTGGATCCCATGGACGGAGAGCAGACGTGGCCCACAGAGACGGAGCTTCTGGAGGCAGAAGGTCCAAAATCACCTCTTCAGTTGGTGTCACTGATTGACAGGAGTGTGTTTGATGTGCTTGGAGTCATTAGTGTTTGTGTGTTGATGAAGAGGAGGATGGTGAAGTTCAGGACTCATTTCTAATCTCTCTCTGGTGTTCAGAGGCTGGAAAGAAAAAGCGTGTGATGAAAGTCCCTAAGGGGACATCCGACTACCAGGCCACGTGGATCGTTGACCAGGATGAGGAGACTGGTGATGTGGACGAAGAAAGCAGTGAGGATGATGACGACATGATGGATGATGACAACATGATGGATGATGACGAGGACAACAACTCACAGGTACTCACGTGGCACCAGAGGACATGTGGAGCTGAACTTCATTTCTTTGAGTGAACGGGACCATTCCGTCAAACATGGCAGTTTTACTGTTGTATCTGACTACACTCGTCTACACGGGCCGTACGTCTGCCACAGCCTGGAGAACCGGAGCCACATGGGGGAACATGTAGCATCTGGTGGCGAGCAACAGGGGGCGCCAGTGGGTGCATGTCAGAATACCACAGCAGCAGCTGCACAGAAAGCAACCATCAATGTGGCCTCAATGAGGGAAAGTGTTCCCTGGAAATAGGTTTTTTGGAGAAGACTGTAAGAGTTTGTCTTTTAAAGAAATGTCAAACTCGACACCAAGCGGTCTTCATCAGCTGCAGCCATCTTTGGTTCTTAGAACACTGGAACGGGGCGGCGCTGTCCCAGCTCGCCTGCCAGGCACACGGTGGCTCTGAAGGATCCCACAAGTGGCTGCTCTGTCACCCCAGACTGAAGCTAGGTGAACGTGCACACAGCTGGTAGAGAATGAGGTCCGCGAGGTTCACTGGAATGACGCAGTCAGTCACAGACATGAGAACAATTCCTGTACTGACTACCGTCATTTACGGACTATAAGCCACTACTTTTTATAAGTTATAAGTTTTGAACCATGCGGCTTATACAAAGGTGCAGCCAATTTATACATTTTTCTAACAGCCGCCAGCTGCGCTCTAGCAGAAAAAGTGAGACAGGTGGAATATGTGGGCACCTGTGGCTTATAGACAGGTGAGGCTTATGTATACAAAATGTTTTTCCCTTTAAAAATGTACGGGGCGAGGCTTATAATCAGGTGTGCTCTATAGTCTGGAAATTACGGTAATTAAGAACAGTCGTGAGTAGGACAGCAGCTGTCGAGTATTCTACAGAACATCACATTGATTCATTGAGTAATCGGATAAAACGTGTTTACTGTTTAAAGAGCAATTAGATATACACAAGAGGAAATAACACATTTCATTTCATGAGCGACCAATAGACCTTTAGATATTCAAGATATGCAGTTGAATTAATTCCTTAACATTACCATGACTACATGACATATTATAGTAGGTTCATGGCTGATGATGCAATGACGATGAACTTACACAGCTGAATGAGGAATAAGTCAAATATTCTTTAAATATTCTTCTTCTTTTTCTGCGGTGTTCAAAATAAGACTGCTACTAACACACACATTCCTTCGACCATGGCAGTGAGACTCACTCTACCTTGTTCCACCAGACAATATTTGTCAGCGACTGATTGGTGAGTGAAATGTGACAACTGCCCAGTAACTTTTAACGTTTTTCTTTCTATCCTCTTCCCTCCACAGCGCCGTCGTTTTGCACATTAACTAAACTCAGGGTGAAGTCACGTTATAGTCAACGGTCACACTCACGTCATAAAGTGCCCCCAGTTCCACAGTCGTCATAGTTACCACAAACCTACGGTGATGCCGTCTGTCACTGAAGATGTGTGTTCTTAATGAACACATGTCACAGAGTTCGTCTTGCTCTTCACACACCTTTGACATTTTCTACCTTTTTTTATCACATTCTTCCCTCTTCCATCGTCTCTGTCTCTCCTCGCCTCTTCCATCAAATGCCCCACCTCCGCCTCCTCCTTTTTCTGTCTTCCCGTGCGACGTGAGCGTGTGCTGCATTCAAAGAAGTCTGTGGTCCCTTGAGTTTTATGATTAAATCAACTATTCCTTGAGGCAGAGAAAATGACTTGATGTTTCTGTAATTGAATTATTCCAGGAATTGTTTCACCCCAATGACGTGCTTTGGATTTTGAACAGTAATGTTGTGTAATTCTATAAGTATGTAATTCTGTTCATAGATTTCTAACCGAGCACAGACACAAATCTATGATTAATACTGTTCATTGTTGGACTGAAGGCAGAACCGTGACAAATCCACACACATCAAACTGACTCGACTGACTCTGTAAGTATTCAAACAGTCAGAAATAGGCAGAATTGCTGAAAACTGGATCTGATTTGTCCCTTTCAGTGGCTCCAAACACATCATGTGCTTGCAATCTGAAGTGTTTATGTTGTCACAGCTACAGTGTCGATGTCGGTGCACCTACGGTGTAGGGTCTGCGCTCTGCCTATGATGTATGGTATCTATGGCAACCACTGTGATTGCACTCTGCATGACGTGACATCTCCAGCTCTTTGAGCGGTGTTTGTCGATTTTTGATCAGAATTCAGCGGAATATCATGCCCATCTAAGTTGAAGTTACTATGGTAACAAGATCCACTCACTGTCAATTGAAATCACTCAACATACACAAAGAGAAAACAGAATAACTGATCTCAGAGCAGCACTTTTGTGTAGGTCGAGCAGATCCAATCGGCTTAAAGGTGATTTGTGACCAGTAGAGTTTGCAGAATATTACGCTGATGTAGTTGGCGTTACTACGGTAACAATCAGTGTCCATCACTTGACGTAAGCAAAGATAACAAAGATAAGAGATTCAGTGTGCTCCACAGACAGACAGCAGACGGTCGACGGACCCTCGTAGACGTACAGTGTCTGCTCCTGGCGCAGTGGGCTCCCACTGAGGACGGTGTAGGTCCTGGGTCCTGCGGTCCAGGGCCGTGCATACGTGACCCCACTCAGTGCACCTTGTGAGTGAGCGGTGCTGTTTGTTGTTCATGGTGTCTGTCTGGGGCCTGCAGTGCCAGGCTGCTCACCACAACAATAGGGTTTGGAGCTGCAGTCCCCAGAGAAGCCTCCTGTCTTCCTGCTCTGTAAACCAAACTTCCTGTCTGGACGAGGGAAAGGGATTGACCATTTATTTATTTCCAGCTCTGCTGGAAAAGACTGGGAAGGTCTCCTGGTGCAGCGTTTTCCCTATGATCTGTAATTGTTATTAGCATTTGTTTGATGTCGGCGATTTACACACAGGAATGTGTAAAAAGGGAAGTTAACAATGGGGAAAATGTGACTTCAAATGAGACTGATTGTTTGTGCAGCAGCTGTGACTTCACCTCCAGGTCGATTCTTCTCTTGTGTCTGTTTTCTGCCGGGGGAGGGTCACTGTTTCATTGATGAGCCACTTCCTGATGTCCAGTCATTCTGGTGTTTGATCATTTCAGTTTCTGGACTTTTTAATTCTCAAGAGTCAAGATGTCCAGTCACAAATCCTTGTGCCTGGACATCTTGAGGAAGTCAAAAATGTTGAAGTGCGGCGGAAAGGCAGGTGGAACTAGAATACACCCAGAGAGCAGAGCGACATCTATTTATCCCCTCAAATAAATTCACTGATCATCAAACATGACTTTGTCTCGAATAGTCATAGTCACAAATAGTTAGAACAAAAAATCATTAGCAAGTTTGTTACTCAAATCAAGACCTCTAAGCTCTGTTTCTTTCCTTTATGTTCTTTGTTTTCTTGTTTATTTCAATAGTAAACCAAAACCAACCCTCCACCCCCAGGTGGGCTCAAACCCCCGACCTGGTCCATTAGCAGCAGTCACTAACATTTCATTCAAATACGCTCACAATGGGAACGTACGAAAGGGAATATTCAAGATAAGACACTTATGTAGAATTTACATCAGTAAAATCATCAGTCATCAAAATATGACTCAGAAGAAATGGGCAACTTTTGGAGATATCCCCAAATGAAACCCTGTCTAAGAAAAGGGACATTTACATAATTTACACGTGGGACCAACCCAGTAAGGGTCTTTGTCGAGCTGCCAGAGAGCACAAAGAGCAGCGGCATTTTATTGGGATTTCAGTTTGCTGAATAAGGATCTCTGTAGGAATGTGAAGACTATTGAATGAGGAGGAAGTGAAGAGAATAGTAGAAGCTCAGGGAATTCATCAGCAAGGACTAGAGGGAGGTTTACCCAATCGAAGTTAATACGTGCATACTAGACTGGTACAGGATGGGTCTGTTACCTGATCATCTCTGTTGGAAATGTGGAGAAAAGGCAGGGGCATTCAATTCAATTCAGTTCAGTTCAGTTCAATTCAGTTCAGTTCAATTCAATTCAATTTACTTTTCAGTTTCAATTTATTTATCGCCCAACATCACTCAATGGACTTCACAGTCTGCACATCGCTAAACCCTCAATCAGGGTGATTAAAACTGCCCAAAACCCCTTATAACAAGGGAATAAAAGGAAACCTCAGGGAGGACCCCAGAGAGAGGGACCCCCCCCCAATCCCCCTCCCTGGGACGGACAGACCAGGCATAGGTGTCGAATGTACAGACAATGAACATATGATGAACATGTGAGAAGGAATACACAATTATATTATTGCTCCTTTTCTCCAGGGACTTGACGATAGCGTCCCTCTGTCTTGGCTTGTGTTCCCGCTGGGTGTTTATTATTTATGAACCTCCGGGTGACACACTCGTCGGTGAGACCGATAACGGTCCGCTCAGGTGTGGAAGTAAACACCTGAAGTCAAATTCCTCTCAGCCTCATTTCCGGTCGGTGGCCGGTGTTTGACTCGTTGTTCAGTTTGATCTAATCCAAATTGAATGTCTTCAGTCTCTCCTATCAGCAGTGATGGATGTGGATGTCCACATGACAACATCCGTTTCCAGTGTTCCTGACGGAGCTGTTGTCGTCAGTGGGCGGTACCCTGACTGGAACGTTAACTAGTCAGTGTTCACGTCTCTGTCTAGGATCCCGCTTCAGGCTTCGGCTCTGAGGATGAAGAAGAGGAGGAGGAGGAAGAGGAAGAGGTGTGCTCTACAGAACGAGCCGGAGCTGATCAGCGCTATGACGAGCACATGGATGAAAGTGCAGAGGAAGAGGGTCTGAGACGGTACCGCGAGGCTCGATCCAATGAGATGTTCCCCGACGAGGTGGACACGCCCCTCGACACAGCAGCAAGAGTCAGGTTTGTCATCCAGTGGTTGGATGTCGCGTTCCTTTCCGCTTCACAAAAGTCATCCTCCGTTTCCCTTGTTCTATTGACAGGTTTCAGCGCTACAGAGGACTAAAAAGCTTCCGCTCCTCGCCCTGGGATCCCATGGAGAACTTACCTCTCAACTATTCACGCATCTTTCAGTTCCAGAGCTTCGAGCGTACCCGCCGCCGTATCCTGGCTGAAGCCGCCTCAGAGGAGGATGAGGGCGCCATGGTAACGTGTCTTTGTCCAGTAGAGTGTGTGTCACCCAATGATCTGTGCGTTGGCTGACTCCTCTGCTCCTCGGCTCCAGGTGGGCTGGTACGTGACGCTGCACGTCAGCGACGTGCCGATCTCTGTCATGGAGAAGGTGCAGTCAGGAACGCCTCTGGTCTTGGTGTCTCTCCTCCCCCACGAACAGAAGGTACGAGCTGCTTAGACCTTTGCGTCCTACTGCAGTAACATCAAACAGTTTCCTTTTTCCACTCAGATGTCGGTGATGCACCTGCTGGTGAGGAGACACCCCAGCAACACAGAGCCCATCAAGGCAAAGGAGGAGCTGGTGTTCCACTGTGGCTTCCGGAGGTTCAGGGCCTCACCCATCTTCTCTCAGCACACCTCAGGTTCGTTGGACTAACGTGACGACAGATGGACTCCATCTGCGCCTTGGCAACATTTGAATTTGATTATGTTTCGTTTCATTGTATGTATTTATATCATTTTCAGACACTGAAATACATTTGGGGTTTTCTCAGCACATCATAACATCTCCATTTAGTGGAGCGTCAGAACCAAACACATCACCGGTAGCGACCGTGGTTTTCAACTGAAACTCCATCATGTGCCTTAAATGATTCTCTTGGTAAAACATCATTATCGTATTGTCAGAATGCATTTGTTTCCAGAACGTTCTCGTTGAAATTAGCTGTGTGGTAGCTGTCTGCGCACATGCACATTCTGACCACTGGAGGGCGCTCCAATACCGCCAGTAAATCTGGGGAATTACCAGGAGGGGTTTGAAGGCTTTATTTCTTTTTCACACGTTAAGACAGCTCAGGTGGATGAGGTCACAGTGGATCCCGGTGTCTGGTACCTACATACCTACACACATCAGGTAGAACCTGTCTCTCCTCCCTCCCATCCTTCATTGTTAACTCTCACCAGCATCTCTGTCATAGTCTCATCCATTCGTCAGGGTCTGCTGATCTGGTGGATGATCCTTCCTGTACCCTGAGTATCTTTGAGGCTGCTGTGAGTCGTGTCCTGACACGACTTATGACATCAGTTGTGTTTGGCCTTCTGGTACTTTCACCCACAAAGGTTGTACCTGTGTACCTGGTGATTTAAAGCACCAACGAGTCGTCACCTGGAGCTGTTGCTCCTCACACTTGGATGCTGTTTTAGCAGGTGACGTCAGCAGGTGACGTAGTTGGTCTCCAGAACCTTCAGAGACTGAAAGGTGTTTTTTTTCGGGGAGGATAATTGCTGAGAACCTACAGAAAGTCATTGTAGTCCTAACGGGGGGGTTGACATGAACATGGGGAATCCCATAGAGCAGACGGAGCTGCTGCTGGTGAGACTGAATCGGAGATGAATGACAGCGCTGTACTCTGCCGTCTTCAGCTGACAAGCACAAACTGGAACGCTTCCTCAGGCCAGATGCTCCTTCTGTGGTGTCTATATACGCTCCCATCACCTTCCCCCCCACCGGGGTCCTGCTCTTCAAACAAAGGAGCGATGGTGAGATGACGAGCCTGATTCCATTTGAGGAGGGACTAATCCATCAGTGGTGCTGTCGCTTTGATGTCCAACTTCTGACTGTCCAGACGTGCAGGACCTGGTGGCGACCGGCAGTCTCCTCAGCTGCGACCCTCAGCGCGTCGTGTTGAAGAGGATCGTCCTCAGCGGACACCCGTTCAAAATCAACCGCCGCTCCGCAGTTGTCCGTTACATGTTCTTCAACCGCGGTGAGTGGACACGAGCGGCGCGACCACGTCCCCGCTCATCCTTCTTCTCATTCTCCTCATCTCCTCATGAATGTTCTGCTTGTCTTCAATCTTGTCAGATGATATCATGTGGTTCAAGCCAGTGGAGCTGCGGACGAAGTGGGGTCGGAGGGGACACATCAAGGAGCCTCTAGGTGAGAAGGTCCACCGCTCAGCAGCAGCAGCAGCAGCAGCAGCAGCAGCAGCACACGTCTTCTTCTGGGCTGTACCCCTGAGTGTCCCCACACTGTCTTTCAGGGACACATGGACACATGAAGTGTGTGTTTGATAACCAGCTGCGCTCTCAAGACACAGTCCTCATGAATTTGTACAAGAGGGTTTACCCCCGCTGGACATACGACCCTCATGTGCCTGCACCGCTGCCCTGGGTGAAGAGAGAGAGCAGGGACATGGACGACGTGGACGACTTGGACATGGACTAGGACCGTGTGGGGGACGGGACACAGTCCTCGTTTTCAAAAGGAAGTCAAATAAATGTTTGTGAATCCAGTCGTCCTGTCTCCCGTCCTGGGTTTTTCTTTGTTTCTACCACTAGGGGGCGTGTTTGTCTGCCACCGTCCTCCGCGTCAGTCACCAGGACTGCATCAAGCGTTCATGACCTCATGGCCCTGGCAGCACTTCCAAGTCGTGTGTCTTCATGTCTGCAGTCATAAATCCTACTAACTGGGGCAAGAGTTACATGGACAATGTCAGTGATACTGAAGAAACTTCAGTAATCATGGAATCATGGAAAATGACTCCGGCTTTGTACTCTAAAGCAGAAAAAGGTTGTATGAATAATTATTTTGTAAATGACTTGCGGTCTTAAAGATTTTTGACAAATAGCGGCTGTCACATTTATACATTTCTTTAATATTTTAGTGCAATTGTGTCTCAGTTGGTTTTCCAAAGAGAGAGTCTAGCACAACCTAATTAATCACCAGTCATAAGAAACCGAGAGCGCCATGAGACTACGTCCAACATATGTAGATCACAGGCAACCGCCAACGTTAGATCTGTTGGAAAACTGAGTCCTCCATGAATTCATGTCAACATAAAAGGTCCTAACGAAGGGCCTGCGTTTGATCCCTGCGCACACGGACCAGCGTCTGATTGGATTTTCAACTGATGCCGACCGGCTCAGCACCTTTGCATCTTCTCTGCCTCAAACCTTTCCTGCTTGTGGATAATGACTTAGCAGACGCAATATTTAAAATAAAGCTGCACTCCCGCATGCTTGTAGCAATATGATTCATCGCGGGGCTCTTCAGGGACTGCACCACAGCGGCATGCCAATATGTCTGGGAAACCAGAAGGTGAATGCTTTGGGAAGGAGAGGAGAACATAGTCCAAGAAACAAAGTGGAGCCAAAGTTCACCGGGTGCATTTTTACTTGATTACAGCGGAAAAAGTTGGCCGGCAGATGATAATACACCCGAGAAAGACTAATCTCTGTGTTACCTATGGGGGTGGGGGTGGGGGTGGTGTGGGGTCGGGCGGTAGTTGGGAGCCCTGGACAGCTTACGCCAACACTCAATTTATTGTCTACGTCTACATGTCTGAAGACACGGACACCTACAGAAATTGGTTGAACATACTTGTCAAATCGGAGGGAAGAGGACGTGTGTGTGTGTGTGTGTGTGTGTGTGTGTGTGTGTGTGTGTGTGTGTGTGTGTGTGTGTGTGTGTGTG
>JBBMJM010131735.1:0-12478 GCA_037832705.1 Centriscus cristatus
ATATATATATATATATATACACACACACACACACACACACACACACACACACACACACACACACACAAACACACACACACACACTGTATATACAGTATATATAAGTTACAATTGTTCCAGTGTGCAGTCGTTTGTAAGACAGTTTATTTTTATCTTGATCAATTTGTATCAATTATTAACCGTTTTCATCGGCACATGAACAAAATATGAGGGACATTATTTTGGAGTCACGTCCTGTGAGCACTGTCTGGGGTTTTCAGAGTTCCTTCACAAAGGTTTCTCTATAAATGTACACCTCTTCGATGAAGATGTACAAGGTGTCATGGTTTCTCCCTTGTCCCCTGAACGCATCACCCCTCGCCACTCCCCAGCCAATCAGCCAATCTTCACCCCAATCATCCTCTACCACCCACACCTGTTCTTCACAGAGGTGATAAATCTTCCCATGACCTTCTCCTCTTTGCCTCGCACGTGTCTCCAGCCCCTGTTGTCGACGCTGCCTGTTCCTGTCTCAGGTTTGCCCTCCTCGGTAGTGTCTATGCTGACTTGGCATCCTTAAGTTTGTAGTACTTATTGAGGTTTTGTTGTGGATTTTTGAAGGCTAACGTTATCTTTGACTGAGAACTGACTGAAAATTTTGTTGTGGCTGGTTCGGACTTTTTGTCTCTCCGGTTATTTCCTCCATCCCAATAAAGAATTTGCCTAAATCTAAAACTGTCTTGTCATTGTCACATTGATACTGAACCCATTTGTCACAGCACCTCCCCCCAACACCTTCATGTGTTTGTGGACGTTGGTCACTGGACACTACTCTCCTATGGGGAGAACTGTTTCATTTGTATTTTCTTTCCCATGCAGCTTCTGACAAGAGCATCCAATCATTTTCACAGCTATGCTGACGAACATCATCCGTTTTCACACTTCTTCACTTCCAGCTGCTCGTCACAGCAGCAACTACTTGCAGATCAGCACATGTGTCCTGATCTGAGATCTGCAGTGGGAGGTTTTAACCTTGGGACTCAAGACAGTTCAGAAAAATGTCTCATTGAGGTAAAGAGGACAGTCAAAGGTCGTGTGGGTTCAGGATCTTGCTGAATCTGCTCACTTGTACGTGAACTCTCTGTGCTGTTAGGTTCTTCATGGGAAACCACTGAAACATGTTCTGCAGAACTTCCACCTGCTGTTGCTGCTGCTGGTCTTTGTGCTCTATAAATCAACTTTATTGTAATTCGATTTTTCTTTGTGCTTTGTGTATTGTGTACTTTTTTATTTGTGCGTTTATTTTTATTCCGTTTTCTTGCCCACACAGCTCCTGACAGGAGCATCCAATCATCTTCACAGCTACTCTGATCTACCTCATCCGCTTTCACACGTCTTCACCTCCAGCTGCTCATCAGAGCTGCAGTGACCGTCAGCAGATCAGGACATCTGCCCTGATCTCAGATCTGTAACGGGTGTTTAACGAGTGTCATCACTGCCACATATATACACTGCACTGTGTGTGTGCGTGAGTGCGCGTGTGTGTGAGCTGGTGATGACGCTGTGAGCGTAGCGCAGATCGGTGGAGCAGACGGGACTCGGAGCAGCATCCACACCACAAAGGGACTCAGTGCTCCTCTCCTCCTCCTCCTCTCCTCTTGGTCTCCTCTCCCACCGACCTCCAGACGCTCCGGCTCTGCGGCAGGATGTGCGGTTTCTCGGCCCTGCTCTCGGTGCTTCTCGCGGGGCTCCTCGCGGCGGCGGCGGCGGCGTCCTCGGATCTGTTCGACAACCAACTGGGCGACATCAACTACTGCAAGAAGCAATGTCAGCTCACCGTCACAAACAAAAGCCCGGCGAAAGTAAGTCACCCCTCTGAATACTTCATTCTTCACACGGATGCATCGCCAACCCCCCCGCTGTGTGGGGGAGGGGGTGGACATGGGGTCTGTGCGTATTTCAATAACGGGCACCATGCTGGCTCCGGTCTTCGTTGCATCCTCTCGGATGCGTCAACGCACAATCACGCCGAAAAACAATCGAGGCAGCCAGCTCACACCGGGGTGAAGAAACGAGCACATGATTGAGATGCAGCGCGAGGCCGAGACGTGCCGAGGGAGGCGAGTGAGCATCTTTCATGTCAGTGTTGACACAGCTCGACGAGGCCGGACAGGACGCGGATGCTACTGCTCTTTGGTTCAGAGCTTCAGTGCTTTGGGATTGTGTGTGTGTGTGTGTGTGTGTGTGTGTGTTGGGGGGGTTCCACCTCCTCCTCCTCCTGCTGCTTCACCCTCAGGTGCGGTTCTGACACCCTGAAGCAGTACTGCAAAGCGGATCAGCTGCTGGTGGTGGTGGGCGGGGGGCGGCGGTGGGGGGGGGGGCAGCCAGGCCTTTCGTGTCTGCAGAGCTGTTGTACGCAGGAACGCAGGTTCAATCAAAGCGGTTTTGTGTTCAGTAGTTCAACGTGAGCAGAGGGTTTGTAGGAATACTGCGATGGGAGGAAGCAGTGGTTTTACACAGCCGTCATGGTTGCATCAGGGAATCAATTTTCCCTTCAGTCACCAGAGGGCGCTGTTTCTCCGTTTCGCTGTTAGAATGAAAGGAGTTCTTTCTTCCTTCCTTCCTTTTTAAATGCTTGCTCCGGTTGCTGTAGCTGACCCCATCTGTCCATGGGCTAAGGGGCGGGGGTACGACCTGGAAGCGTCACCACGCCATCGGGGCCATGAAGGACAGACAACCATTCACTCACATTCACATCTACAGGACATTTAGCGTGACCTCCGCATGCTACAGGAGGTGGGAGGAAGCTGGAGTACCCAGAGAGAACCCACACAGACACAGGGGAGAGCATGTAAACGCTACACAGTAAGATCCCAGGCCAGAGGTCAAACCTGGGACTGACTTTTATGGGGAATTTGAAAAAGGAACTTCATTTGTTCCTGGGGGCACAAAGTAGGGGTCAACAATCTAAACATAAGAATAAAGAAGAAAAACTAATTATTAATCATAATTCACAGCAGTTGCCACTGTTGAATTGTGCTCCTTTCTCTCTTCCCATGTTGTTCATCTTCAAGGCAGAAGACCTTTCGCATGTAGCCTTGGATCTGCCCTTGAGGTTTTTGTGCCTGTAAAAGGAAGGTTTTGACGTGTCTGTATGTTGGGTCCTTTAGAACTCTGCAGAAGCTGTGTCTTACCTGGTTTGTCGGCTTGTTGGTGCTCAAAGGATTACACACATGGGCAGCGGTGGTTGCTGGTTGGGTCCCATGTGGGCTGCGATCTATCGGTATGGGATCATGGACCACCCCACATGGTCCCTCCATGGAAACAGGACAAACCGGCTGAGCTCCAGTCATACTACTGAGTTGTGAACGGCTGCACTGTCATTCAGTGTTCATCTTTTCTCTCTCTCTCCTCCTCCTCCTCCTCCCTGTGTCCTGGCCGGCTCGTAGGACTCCATCATGAACGCCTGTCACCGTGGCTGTCGTCTCTACTCCATCTGCCAGTTTGTCAATGGCAACGCCGGCTTTAATACCAGCAGGGAGGAGTGTCAGGGAGGTGAGTGAGTCCGTCGATCTGTCAGTAAGTGTGATGGAGGGTGACAGTGTTTCTGCAAAGTGAATCTTTATGAAAAAATGTTGTTCTTGCTATGGAGGTTTAACTATCCTCCCCAGGCTGGTCACCCAGACTGGCCCGTTCTGTTGGGATTGAGGGATGTGATTTCCACTGCAGACAGGAGATGTCCCCATCACCGTCCCTCTTTCCAGAACAGTATCTTTTGAGTGAATCATCTCCACTGATGAACATCTCCATCTTTGTCTTCCCTCGCGCGCACACACACACACTCACACACACACCCTATCGTCCTACTTATTGCCGGTCTTCCTCCCTCCCAGCCTGTCAGGAGGCGTACATGAAACTCCTGGAGCAGGAGGCCTGCAGCACAGGATGCACCAGCCAGCCTGCCGAACCCGAGATCAAGAGGAGGAAGGTGAGAGAAGTTACACGTGCTCACACATGCTGACAAATGCCTTCTTCCGTGGTAGGTTTTGAAACATTTCCTGCTCACACAGCTGAAGGCCATGACACTCCGCCCGAAGCCCCCCTCTGTGATGGAGGCCGTGTCCAGCTGGTGCAACGACATCGTCAGCTCCGCCCAGAGCTTCATCTCCTCCACTTGGACCTTCTACCTGCAGGCGGATGATGGCAAGGTGGTGGTTTTTCAGGTGAGACCCCTCAACTTTGAGTTTGAGTACATGATCTAAGGTCCGTGTTAACGTGTTAACACTAACTGGTCTGCGTCTGTGTTCTCACAGTTTCCTTGATAATATTCAGATTCATCCTCATTTGAGCCCCTGAGAGCTTTTCCGTTATCTGCAGTTCCATGTTTATGTTGCAGCAGTTTGATTTTTCAGAGACTTACTGCGTGAAATGTTTTTTTGTGAAATATTTAAAATATTTGTGTGAAATTTTTCCGTACTGACACAAACCCATTATCAAACAGTAGGTTTATTACTCAGTATTACTCAGTAGGTATTTGATTAAAAAAGTCAGTGCAGTTTAAATCAGCTATTTTATTACATTGTTTAATCATTAGTGCACAATTCAATCATGGGTCAAATCTCTCATTTAGATTATTCAGGCATTATAAAAGTTATTGAGTCGAGTCATTGAGATTTCCATGAATTCACCTTACAAGTCCAGTGTGTGGGGATAATTAAAAATGATCAAATGAATGAAGTCTCTAATGGGGGGGTTAAACCAAGCCCACAGACCTTCATGCATCGTCTGCTAAGCGAACCTTCCTCTCCCTGTCAGAACGGTGAAATTTACGTTTTGCGATATGCCGCCATCAGCTTTGAGCCTGAGCCAAAACATCTCACAGCTCATTGTAGAGTCAGTGCATCTGTGACGGTTGAGTGAGCAAGGGGCCTCAGCGGGGGTGGGCACGGCAGCTGAGGTCACACCACTGCAGATCTATATGAATATGCACACCTACATAGTTTCTGGGATTGGAGTCACTCACCTAGACCAAGTTGGTTCTTTGCTCCAGCGTTCAGCTCCAGTTACTGTGTGTAGTGACCAAAACAACGGGATTTACATCCTTGTGCTGCTGCATGAATAGACTGGACTGGACCAGTACTCATGTATCATCCTGTTCTACCTGTATTCTGGTATAATAGGAGGTGAATGTCTCTTGTCAGCGGGGAACAGTGACTCACTGCTGCTTCCTGAGGAACAAAGTGGTCTGGACACCTTTTAGGTCCCTCAGCTGGCAGAGTTTCGTCTCAGGTTCACATGTATTTACTTGCGTTATTAATGTTAATGTAATCTTGGCCCTTTAGCTCCGGAAAAAGAACTTAAATTGTGCCTTTTCTTTCAGTCCTGGCATTGTTTTTACAACACTGTCAACAAATATGTATCTCTTAGCACTTTGTGTGAATGGAACATGTACGAACTCATCATTTTTGTAAAATGATGTTGACAGGGATCTCAGAGATGATAGATTTGGACGGTTTCCTGTTATGTGTACATGCACATGAAGCCAAATGAGAACGCCACCTATGCATTAAAGCTATAAAAAGATTGGGTCTGTTGCGCCACCAGACAATTATATGCAACCAAATCCTGCAGATTCCGAAACTGCTCTTCCACATCTCTGACGAGAGTCCTTCCTGTTTGGATTCTGTGACTTTTATTGCAATTTCAGCAATGTAATTAAAGGTCTGTGTGGCAAATTACAGTCATTTACACACACTCACCCATGAAGAACGTCAAGACCCTTGTATGTTGAAATTCGTCATCGAGTGTCACTCAGTGCTGCTCAGCCTGGAGAGTGTTACCTCATATAGCGACGCAGCAGCCACAGAACATTACCAACATTTCTTTTGGACTTTATGATGCATATTTGTTTTTTGAGACGGTGGCTGATGCAGGCTGAAGCAGCAGCAGCAGGGGGGGGAGGAGGAGGAGGAGGAGAGCAGGCTCCATAGGGCTGCGAGGAGACTGTCAGACTTGTGTTTAGTGGTGCAGCTGGCTGACCGCCACCAACCTGACAGACTGACTCACTCCGTGTTGAAACAACAGAAATAGTCCAGCTACGTTTAAGGACAACATGGGGTCAACGCTCGTCAAGCAGATTTTCTACAAGGGCCTGACTGCATTTAGGCGCCTGTATTAGCAAACTCATGAGGAACTTCAGCTCTGATCTCTATTAGATTTAACAGGAAACAGGTCAGTGTGACATGAGCCATGAAGGTCGAATGTAAATCTAATAACAGACTCGGCTCAGCTCTGCAGCGTTTGCTCAGGGTTTTTAATTCAGAGCTACATTATTTGATTTATGTGCTGTAAAAGGAATCTGTTGCTATCCGCTGTATCTTTCCCAACATGTAAAGTGTAAATTGCATGTATTGTCAATCAGTTCAATATCTTAGTCCATGTAGTTTGGTCTCAATGGCCACATGGGGGCGCTGCAAATACAGTGCAGACAGTTCATACATTAGGTCCCACATTCTTTGTCCAGTATTTTTTTGTATTCCAATGCAAGTACTTTGATTCCAAAAGGTTTGAAGAATATTTAACCAGAATAGATTGTAACCTCGTTCGACTGCTGCGGAGCCTTTATGGGTCACGCATTTTTCATTTCCGGACTACATTAGGTTGTAAACATTCGTCCAAAAACAACACAGACTGCGACGCAAACCAGAATAACAGTTGTGCGAGTAACCACCGCTCCTCCGCCCGAAATTATGGCCGAGACATTTGTTAAACTCTCAAACCACAGTCTCTTCTCTGTCTCTCTTTTTGTGAGCCAGAGCACCTTTTTCATTCCCGCTCCTAATGTGTGACAGATGGAGATCCGGCTCCGCTCGTTCTGATGGTCAGATGTCTTCGGTCTGCGGCCAATGAGAATGCTCCACCATAGCTGGGCCTTGTGTCGTTAGGTTACCTCTGCATCTGGATTCAATGGTTTCACTCAGTCACGTGTTCAGTCGTGAAGTCACTTTTTCGGCAGCAGAGCTCTGGAGGTGCATATTGCTGCAGACTTTTGTGTTTCTGGAATCACGGGATCATCGGCGATGAAAAAAGGTTTGGACTGGTGCACTGATTCCGTTACGTATCGGAATCAATAAATACTGCAGATTGACACGACCGCAGTGAGATGATGCTGCACTGCTGCTGAATATGTGCGTGTTGTCAATAAAACTGCCTACAGCTGTTGTTGTATCGGAGGGAAGGTCGGCAGTGGGGAACCAAAATCCTTTTTAATGAGTTCTCTAGGGGAACCAAAACATGGCTCACGGAACGAGACACACAATGGTGCAAATGCTCGAGACGGCAGGAGAAATCCACACATGTTTAATGACCTGGAAAATCAGGATCAACTCTCCCTCTCGAAGAATACATACAATAAATAATGTTTTATTTCTAATCTCCTCGCAAGTGGTCACAGTACGAGGTCACGTACACATGTTCTGCCGGTGAAGGGCTGTAATATCGTGTTTTTGTGGCGTTCGTCCTGACAGAGCCAGCCAGAGATGGAATATTCTCTACCCGAGCTTCAGGCTCCTCGATCCAACGTGGCGGATAAACCGTGGCCCCAGTTCCACTCTCACACACAGAGGCCTCACGGTGAGTGTCGACACACGAGAACACTCTGAAGGGCTGTGTGTTTCTGTGTTTGGTAAAAATCCTTTAAGGACGTCATACTCTACTTTCTGTGAACGCCTGAACGGGACCCAGAAAGAACAAATTGTAATGACTTGTAATCTGTGTGCACTGCAACTCCCATTCACAGGTGTGAAAGGTCGCGGGGAGAAGGGAGTTCCCAAAGCAGGAGGCAAAGGGAAGCACCCCGTGCAGCACACAGACGACCCCACAGCCGAGCACGACTTCCTGGGCTGCATGTCGAGGTGAGCTGGGGTTCGGTTTTGTGGAGCGTTTATCAGTTAAAAGGCACAAGCTGTGTTTTCCCCCCAAATTCCCCCAGCGTCACTGCCAGTCTTCTCCTAAACCAAACCACAGGTCTGATTTCCTTCCTTCCAGGCAGTTTGGGATCCGTTTGAAACTCAAGTTGTAATGAGCCGCAGAGAACAAACGTGTATCACTGTCAAACCTTTTATACAACGGGGCACATTTGCCTCGTCAATCTGCAATTTCCTCTGCGTGACCCCGGGATGATTTTAGAACCCTGAAAGAGACAAAGGCCGACATGCCATATTATGATTCTTATTATGATGATCTGTGAGTAGGGAATATTACATGACAGCTCATGGACTCATGACTGCTCGTGTGCTCCGCAGACGTTCAGGCCTCCCGCGGTGGATCCTCGCAGCCTGTCTCTTCCTGTCCATCATGGTCATGTTGTGGCTCAGCTGTGCCAGCCTCGTCACCGCACCGGAGCAGCATATCAGGACGCAGGTACGTACTCGGCAAAGCAGGGATAGACACGGTACTCGTGGTAACCGAGGAGGCAGGGTAGAGGAGAACGTAACGCATTCTGTAATTGAACTAAAAGAACATTTTTAAACATTTCCTGAGGCAAAAGAAGAAATGTTTAACTTTGCACCTGCATTGAAATTCAAATGAGGTTTGTTGAAGCAGTTGATGACCGTCTCATATGTACAATCTACACGCGGATTGGGTGAAGTGGTGGTTTATGTGTGAAGGATCCTCTCAGATAAATAAACAGTTGATAGAAGACATATGAGATTGTGTGTACCTGCACGCTCCTCCCTGCTGCAGCCGGGTCTTTGTTCCGTTCAGTATTAAACTACAGATGTTAGAAGATCTGGATGAGATCCAAGGTCTTCTGGCACAAATACCGTGTGCGTCCTCCTTTCTTCATCTAGCTGAGTATCAACGGGGATAAAGAGTTTCTGGACAACGCTCACAAAGTCAACCCGTACCATCTGAGTCCCGTGATTGCCGTGACGGTGAAACAGTCGGAGGAGAGCCAGGAGGCGGGGCCGCTGCCGGTGAAAGTTGACCTCAACAAAACCTGTGTTTAGAAGGTGCACTTTCTCTCCTGCGATAACTTCCTCTAAATATGTGGAAACAAACACATGAGCCAACTCACTCCTTCACCAAGAGTTTTGTAAAACATTTGAGAGCATGGCGCCCCACCTTCATTTGAATATCTGAGGTGATGTGATGGGCGGAGCCGTGCCCCTCACACATCGCTTTGTACAGACCATTCCTAAGTTTTGTCACCAATGCTATTGATGTCTGAGGGCAAACATGGGGGTGGGGTGGGGGGGGGGGTAGACGAGTGCAAAGAGCGTTCATGTTTTATCATGTTTGTCATAAAGACAAAGGATTCATTTGGTCATCGAGTCATTAACGGTCACGCTGAATAACAGGAGCAGTCACAGCGGATCACTTTGATACTACAAATACTGTAGCTCACGTTTTCAACTCGGCTCCGTTGGACTGACTACGAACCCTAAATAATCCCTGTACATGCAGGAAAACAAAAGCAAACCTCACTGGTTCATTGACCCCGTACATGCTGTGTACAAATCCTACCTGAACTTGAACTACAGTATTAAATTATTTCACGGAGTCCCTCCTCTCCTCTCACCTACACGTGTCAGCTGTCGAGCTGCCGTGCACAGTTCATCTGTATGTTATAGACTTGGATGAGAAGGAGACACAGAGGGAACGCTGCAACTCGTCTCGTACTGCTATGATCATATTATCGCCCTTACACCATGTAAAGAGTTCTTAGCTGTTCAATGTGCCATGTGCTTTCTAAATAGCTGACTATTTTGTATGTCCCACGAGCACATGCTGAAGGAAACCCTCCTCCGTACCGATGTGTAATGCAAAGCTTTGAAAATAGAAAACTTTTGTTATTGAGCAGAGTTGCACAGTTGTAGAGAAGGTTTTCTTGTTTCCTCTCCGTGCTTTTCCGTGTCCTGTAACGCTCTCTTTTAATCCAGGCTTTGTAGACAATAAACCGTGCATGCAAGTGCTGCTTCGATAGTTTAATCTTATCCGCACCCGCGGCGGTATCGTCCCTGACCTCCTCTGTAGGCTCGTGACTCTTTGTGTTACTGTAATCATTGATAGAATGTGTACCTCTCTGAATGAAAATATTCTCGTTGTTTACAGGAAGGACTGAATTTAAAAGCCATTCAAATCAATATCTGTGCAGGATGATATCACAAGGAATATGATCTGAGTTCAAACTGTGTGGTTTACTTTTTACTTTTCAATGAACTAATGCCAACAACATAACGAATAAAGTGTTTTCATCGTAGATAAGGTCTGTGTTCTTAATCACTGACATTCACAGGCGTGAACGCGAGCTCAGAAACAGAACTCAAGAGAGCTGTTTCAATGTGCAATGTATGTTTTAGTCCACTTGGGGGCAGTATAGATTCGTGGATAATCCAAATATCGGCACATAGCACACACACACAAACACACATACTTCCTGCAGTGAATTAGTCTGCATAAGTGTCCCAGGATTAGGATTCCAGGGGGGTCAGAGGTCAGGTTAGTAGAAAGACAAATGAATAATTTGTCACAACAAATTAGTAATAAGTCACAACTAATATATCAAAGCAAATTTATCCATCCATGTTCTAGTATTAACATCTCTAACTCTGAATGAGCGTACAAGTGATAATTACCCAAATGAGAACATTTCGCAAATCATTTGCTCATTAGGGCAATAGAACTCCTAAAGACCAGGAAAGGACAAAATAGTCGAGCTGAAGAACTTTGCATTTACACCAGAAGTAAACTACACTGAGCAATGTCTTAAGATGAATGATGTATCAGTTATTGCGCAGTGATCGATCCAGCTCTCTGCAAATTAAACTGTAGATTTTTCAGTGTCCCACTAATCCAGGTTAGAGCATTATCCTCCCAAACATTAGGTCCTTCTGCTCAACCTGTAACATGAAGTCCTTTGGGTTCAATTTCTCTCTCCAAAATCAGCTTTGGAGATGTGTGGAGGGCTTGTCCCTCAGCGACACACGTCCGTAAGTAGGTTGTCCTCTGCCCTTGTTAAATCATAATTCCTTTGACACTGGAGTAATAGTTTTGCAAACACACCACAATAATTTGAATTTGTTCTTTATTGTGACACCTAATTTCTGTTCTCTCCTCCACAGTGGATGTTTCATAGGGCAAAAGTGGAGTGAACGGTGTTTGTACTGTTTTGTTGTTTTTTAAAGTTTATTATATGTAGTTGGTTAAAGGTAAAGCAGGTCATCCAGTGATCAGGTGGCTCAGGGAAAATTTCTCTCTCAATTCTTTTTTCGCAAAGAAGGTGTCTGCTGTATCACCTGCTGATTATCTTCATATATTCACACACGTATAGCAGGGAGAGATAATATTGCAGTTGTAGTGGCACTTCAGGAACTTGACCCGGCTCCACATACAGTGAATGAATGAATGTGAGAGGCAGCAGCTGGATTCTCATTCACAACTATTTGGAGAGAGAAAACATGGTAGCTGGTCTCTTTAAAAAAGTAGACAACATATTTGTGAGTAGACATGACGGAATGGGGGGGGGGGGGCAAGATGAAGAGACAGATTGTACTTTCCACAATGACACATGACTCACTGTGTTCCAGTGTTGACTCTCCCTTGTGTTTCCTCCCTTGATCAGATGATGTGGGGAAAGATAAACTGAGGTTTTGCGGCTCTTGCAGCCTGAGGCTCAGACAACACACGCATCACATGGGCTGACATTTATGACCTGATGATAGCTCTGTTCGTACTCCGAGCCCCATGGTGTGTGGAGCAGCTCTTGGTTTTAATCCAGCACTAATCCCAGGACATGAAGTGTGTGCCTGCCGCCATTGATGCTGGCAGGAAGCTTTCACACATCCATCATGTTTTTGTTTTTCCTGCCACAAGAAGGTCTCGGATTAGGACAATATGGCCGATAAACGTATTTTCCTATTATCCGATTTTCTTTTAATTAAACGTATATTAAAGTAATACAAATACAATGCAAATATGTGTGGATATATAAATAGAATATACACCAATACATAAACAATATCCACAGATGTAATAGCATGCCATGATTTGAATGTTTAAAATTCTCTTTTAGACTTCAGTTTGTGGTGGAAATAGAATGAGTAGAGTGAATTCCACCTTTCGGTGGTATGAAACCTGACATGCACACAATCGACAGATAATACTCGTTACATGTGCTTGTGACTCTACTCGCCCCTCTTGAGTTACCGTTCAGCTTTATGTGTACGTGTTATCACATCAGATCACATCAGAAATGGACAGAATGAATTCACGCGTTCTTCTTAAACAGTTGCAGGAAGGATCAATACAGCAGCTGAGACTTTGTCGCTCAGCCTATCATCACCTCCAGGGAGCGCTATGAAACCATGTTTGAATAGTTGAACAGTAGTTAATACAATCTAATGGCTTGAGCTTTGCAAGACCTGGGGGGGGGGGGGGGGGGGGGGGGGGGGGGGGGGGGGGGGGGGGGGGGGGGGGGGGGGGGGGGGGGGGGGGG
>JBBMJM010131765.1:0-12473 GCA_037832705.1 Centriscus cristatus
ATCTATCTATCTATCTATCTATCTATCTATCTATCTATCTATCTATCTATCTATCTATCTATCTATCTATCTATCTGAAGATGTTGGGTTGTCTGAAATGGTTTGCTTTGATTGATGAAGTTATACTTCTGTTGGCTAAAGTCAATGCAACTGACTGCTGGTCTGACTTTTATCAACAACTATTTAGAGCCGTCCTGGTTGGGTCAAACAGAAATTAGACTTACTAAGTCTCATCAGTTGTTGGAAGGGGAACATATAAAAACCCATTTGCAGCAGGAAAACATGTTAAAAATATGGGGCATTCCAATGTGACTGTGTCACTGAGGTGTTTTTTAAATTTCAATTACTCATACACACAGGACTATTTTATTCATTGCCACTGAAGTTGTTGTTATGGTGAAGTTGGTAGTTGGTGGCTGTTTATCACAGCTTCAGCAAGAAACAGATTTCCTCCCCGTATCTGTTGCTGTGATAAAATTGGAGAACAAGAGTAATACAATACTTTTTATTTGTATTTAAACTTAATTTGAATGAGTGATGATTGCCCCCTCAACATCTGAAGACGTTGTACAGGAAGATTGTGCATGGCGGATGTAGTTTGTGCTGTCAGCAGATGAGAAGGGATAAGAAAGAAGTCTTCTCATCTGTGGGCCCTGCAACTTAAATCTTAATGTGGATGTGGAGAAGTGTCAGAATGTATATTCTTTTACACTTCAATCGGAGCCAAATTCTGCAGTTGAAATAGTTTTATCTTTTCTTCACAGGACCTGCATGCTGGAGTTGAGAAGGACATTCTCAAGTGTGTTATTACCTGCCCTATATTAGTGCTGCATTATTAACGTTGTCCTTAGCTCACTAGTTAATTAACCTCTAAGACCTTAATTTACAGCAGAATAATGCATAACAATGGATTAACTTCCTGTTCTCATTACTTAGATTGATTGATTAAAATCACAGCTGCATTATCAGTCATGTTTAAATATGACCATATTATCAGAGTTGGCTTGATTGAGTTACCACCAGCAGGAAATTCCAGTAGCAGCAGTCCTCACTTTCCTCAAGTAGGCCTGTCCCTCATGGTAATGAACTTGTACTAAATGGTGATTTTGACACAATTAAACATTTCTCGTGCATTGTGATCTCAAATGTCTAACTTGCAGATTTTTTTTCTTTTACTTTAAGTTTTAAAAAATGTTTTATTTTGTGCATAGATATAGTTGAAGTAGGTTATGTTATGAAAGTCTTTATGAGTGGAAAATGTCAAAGGCTACTGATTTCACAGGTAAACTTTTTTTCTCCCCCTTGCATGATTGTGTACGAACTGATTTGGTGAAAAAAATCAAGTTGGCTTCCCACACTTGTTTTCCCTTGACTCTTAAGGTTTATGAATTGGTCTGCAGCATCTCACGGGGCTGACAGCCCGAAGTTCTTTGCTAGTATCCTACAAGAATAGCTCACAGTAAAAATATTGCCAAAAACACACAATCATTTTTGACATTTAACTGAATTCAAGTTGATTTTGTCAAATGTTGCCATAAAATAACTTTTTTTTATCACCGCAATGGAATTTTGCAATGAATATTGTGCATGTAGTGAGGTAATGAGTCATGATAAAAACACAATTGCACACAGAATCAATCATCAGATGGCAAAAATGAAGAAATATGCAAATGACACCGCTATATCGTTAATTTGTCTACAGTAAAAGGGGTAAATGAGAGCAGAAGACCAGAGGAGTTGAATGCTGAGTGCTGCAGGGTATCTGTGGCTCCAAAGACAACAACTTAGTAAGCTGGCTCTCCTTGAAGACTCATTTTGAATAAAGATGCAAAAGCAAGTCTGTTGTATTCATCGTGTGCGCGTGCATGCATGCATGCACTCATTTTGTCAGATGGCATCGCAACCTTAAAATAGAGATTTGTCAGGAAGCCATCTGTCGTATTCCTCACCAGCATCTCCTCTAAAAGAAACCTGTAAATGCTCGAGTGGATGTGTTTGATGTTTTTACATGAAAAATGTTTTAGGAGGAAGGCGCCGCACTGAAGACATGGTCTGATGTAACCATCATTGTAAAAGAGTTTCTGGAAATGTCTGGAGACATTTTTTTGTTCCTTCTGAGCCATGTTAAAGAAGGTGAAACATTTCATGACTTAGCAAATCAAACTGGGGAAAAAAACAGAGGATTCAGTTTGACAGACTGATCTTTAAAGCACATTTAACACACCGCAGACTGGCAGCTGCTTGGTTTCGCATGCCGTGTTCATGTATTCGTGTTGAGGTGCTCTTGCAGGAGCAAGTTGGGATGTAATTGGTAATTGGTTGGTCTTGTGATTTACTGCTGCGATCCACTGCCACTTTGGTTTTCAAGCATAATCAGCGCCTCATCACCTTGGATTAGATGCAATTGCTCATGGCACATTCAGTGAGAGAATGTCTGACACTGGACCCATAAGAAGACACAGACCTGTACGTTTAAACTGACATATACGGTCTATGGCCGTCACCCTGCATGTCTCTGCTGATGCTCTCCAAAGCTTCACTTCCTGCTGAGTCAAAATGACTTGTACATTCGGAGCCTTTGGGCAAAAGGTGTGCAAACGATGTCAATTGCAATGGACCGACAACTTATTAAATATGTACTTCCGTCTACGATTTGGTTTGTAACCATGACAACACCTTAGCTGTCCCTTGTAATAAGCAGCGACGATGTCATGGCAGCAGGTAAAGATATAAATGCTGTGAAAGATTCGATCGAACTGTGTACACCGAGGCTGGATTATGAGTTTAATGACTGGTAAAATTGTGGCATTTTGTCCAAGGTGACCCCAGCAGCGGTGATCACTCCAAGGCTAGATGAAAAGTGAAGGTAATCCCTTCTTCCTCATTTCCAGATCGCTGTCACCAGCTCAGGCGGTGTCACCAAGACCTAAGGCATGTAATTACACTTTTATTGGCTTTATGAAGACGACATCGTTCATTTAAAGAATAATCCCTCGTCAGCGCAACCCACGGTACGCCTCGATGAAACCTGCTTCCAAGGCTCCTATCAGGACTCTGTGGTAGAATGTATGTTTGTAAATGTGGGTTTGATGCATTGTTAATCGTGTGTGGCCCGGTAGTGCCTGAGTGCTGTGCAGACGGCGTCCTCTCTCCCCTCTAAGTTGGGGAATTTTACGAGTCGAGGAGCAAGGCCGTGCGAGTGTGACAGGAGCATCATCCAAGTGTCTGGCTGTGCTGCCTGCCAGCCTTGACACCATTAGCTCTGGTGACACATTCAGGTTCTGTTTTCCTTGTAATTTGCTTTGTCTGTCAATTTGATGGATGTCTTGTTTGCTGGCACTTCCTCACATGTTTGAAAATGGTGGCTCGAGGACATTGTTAAACGAACTTCAAAAACTGAAGCAGAAGGCATTTGTTTTCCCCCAAACTAGTTCTTGTGCTAATGTGCAAAATTGTCTTAATGACATTTCACACCAGAGCCTGGGTGATCAAAGGTGAAATGCTTATCCGAGGGTACAGGGAGCGCAGGTCCAGAGGCTGATGTCAGCTTCTTATTCTTTTGTTTTGGCTGACAAATGGATAAAGTTATTTGCCAGTAATTGGATTACAGATCTTTTTTTTTCGCAATATTGATCACACTTCTGTGACATGGGTGTGTTAACTATTGTGTGGAGATGGGGGTGAGGGGGTGTCATGTTTTTCATGAAAATTTATTTTCCTCAAAAACACATAAAGCTCATTTTAGCTGATTTCTCTGAATACATAAACTTACTTACGCAGTGGTTTTACCTTCGATGATTCCATTCTATTGATTCTATTTACTGAATGTGTTTTACTACAAATCAGCATGAAATGAAAAAATCATTGCATGCTTTCTTTTGCAGCCACATGACTTGCACAAATCGTTCTTTATGCATGTTCTGCTTCTGTGGCTGCTTCAGGGTTACATGGTAAAAAGGGCAGTTATTCAGTTAATAAACTAACATCATATAGTCGTCATGTACATAAAGTCACGATTAAATAGAGGAAAATCAAACTAGAAAGATGAATTTCTGTGCATGAAATCCCAGCCCTTCCCTCTGAAAAGTGCTGAAAAGTTGATGATTGCACAGAAAAAGCCTGGGTGGCCGCACCAATCGATCCTGTTAATAATAGAGGTTAGCAACCAGTGTGTTGTGACATATCAGGTGCCATTATACTGTTTTGTTCAGTGAGGTCAGCGTGATGTGAGACAGCAGACGCCACTAAAAAAAAAAAAAAGCTCAATCACGAAGCATAACTGAAGTTGGTAAATCCTTAGTGTCATCACTCCTCACTCTTTTCTCTGGTAGTTTGATTTATTACACCTGGAAATGTGAGTGTGTGTGTCTCTGTGTGTGTGAAGACGAGTAAAGACTGTCACACACCAGACCTTTTTTTTTTTTTTTTCTCGTGGAGGAGATGATATGTTACAGCTAAATCTTTTCACCACTCTAATCCACAGACCAGGGGATGAAATCTTATTTAGGGATCAGCAGCAGTGCATTACTGCCATGATAGCAACAACATGCAACTCTGCAAGCTCTTTTTAAGAGCATTAGAGCCCCGGAATGAATCAGTCAGCAAAATAATATCGTTTTGGCATGATATTTCCTTCAATTAGAACAGAAACAGCCAAGATGCTGCAGTGTGTCAGTACCCAACCAAATGGTTGTAAGGTGTTTTAATCTCTGTGTCTCTCGATCCACGGTAGCCATAAAATGTGCCTATATGTTGAATATGGATGCCTGCTGGATTATTCAAATACAAAAGCGTGGTGGAAAAGATTTCCTTTTGTATCTGTTTGTTTCTTTTTCTGTCTCTTTGAATCCGAAGCCAGGCTCGTCTCAGTAGGATATGCAAATGTCGACGAAGAATGGCTGTCTGGCTTCCACAGAAGCACTTATCCTTCACTCGAGCTTCAATGGTTAATAGAGCTTGAAGATTTCGATGTGCTATAAGGTGCCGTTTGGACAAACTCAAACATTTGTGGGATAGAATAAATGTTTGCTGTCTGAAGAATATAACAGGGAGCTTTGGAGAAAAGATCAAAGTGTATTTCTCTCTGCTGCTGATCGACTCAATAACTTTCCTATCTATCAAAAGTCATCTGTTATCTGGGACAAGTCTTATTTTAGGTCCCCGTAGGCGAACAACTGCCCATAGAATGGACCTTGTTTCATATCGCGGTGTTATTGGAGACCACATTTGCAGCTCCGGCAGACTTCTATAGCCAGGAAATATCTCCAAAGAAGCGTGTAAAGCTGGCTCAAACACAACAGCTCAGGAGAAGACGTAGAATACAACAGACTTTTATTGTCATTGTGCCACAAACTATACAATGAAATTGGAGCTCCAATTCTCTGTTTTCTTCCAAAAGGAAAACTGCAGCGCTTCAGTTTGACAGTCTGTGTTCCTGAAGAAGCACCTCTGCTCGCAGTGATTGTTCATCACACTTACTGCTCCAACACATAAACCTTAAGGGTCTCGCTAAAACTCACAGATCCCAGCACTTCAGGATCGGCAGCTTTAGAGACGCAGTTTGTTGATCTTGTCAAAATCTTTTTGCAGCAAATACGGGTTTGTGATTAAGAACGCACAATTACCATATTGTAGCACTGTTCCAGTTAATGAAGATAATTTCATCCTTGCCCACACATGCCCCAAATCTGTTTGCAGGCAGCTCAGAGAAACAGCTGAGAGAATAGAGTTTGACTCAAACAGATGAGTGAACAGATGTGAGGTGGCAGTTTGTGACCACAGGTGAATGGTGAGGACATTGGGAGAAAATAACCCACTTACACCCTCAAATCATAACACTTCATTTTCATTCAAATCATTTTCTGGACTTTGCATATACATTATGGGAGCCATGAGCGTTGCGTCGTGTATGTTTATTGCGAGACGTTTGGTGCCTTTAAGGTTTTAGTGTGTTTCATAACCCCTCATGTTTCCATGCCAATGTCTGGACTAGAGATGGACTTTTTCTTCCAATTATTTGAATATTCAGTGCTGATACTAATTCATTTCAGGCAAATCACATGACAAGTACTGGCCATTTGTAACATTTTTTTTTATGTGCATAATCTGCATATTATGTGCAACACATATAATAAAAAGTACAATAAAGAAGAGATATGAATGAAATTAATATTTGTGCATTTATGTGTGTGTGCACGTGTTTGACACTTGCTTCTTTGTCACGTGACATGGGTCAGCTCACTATGCGGCAAAGTGATGCTGCACCCCCGATTCCTATGTGTCAGTTAATATTGATATGTGTTTAAGGATATCAGTGAGAAGCATGTGAATATCAAAATATTGATCCCACTGGATCGATCCGCCCATTTCTAGTCTGGATATATTAGATGTAAAGCAGCTGCACTGGCGCTGTCCCTTGCCGGCGAGGTTCTTTCTTTGGCTGTAACTAACTATATATTTTAAACTAGCAGAGTGGCGTTATGTAGTTGTAGATGCTCAAATGTTCTCTGTGCACTGAGCTGTACAGCACGTCGACGAGAATGGAGAAGGTGTAGGGCTTCTCTGAACAGGCCGTCATGATCACAAATGAATATTTTATTATATGTGCTGTAATGGTTTGCTTCAGTCAGCCGCAGAGAAGGAGCTATTTGGACAGGATCTCCTGCTACAGCCTGTCTCTATGTCCCAAAACAAATAAAAATGTTTTTTAATTTTTACCCAACAATCTCATAAACATAGATGTCTGCTAATGGTATATATGTCTTGTTTTATTGTCTTTTCAGAGTAAATGACCTATGAAAACTCTGTCAATGATGAGTACAGTGTCCATAACGTGTGCCAGTTCGGAGCGAAACCCCACCACCAAATTTCCCAGCTTTGCGTGCTACTTACCTACCTGATTGACCCAGAAAAACTCATGAGGACTTTGTGAGATTAATAAACCACTGAAGTAACTAATTACTGACTTGATGTTGATTTTATTTCTGTTCAGCATTCACATTGCCCTTTTTATTTCCTTTCAGTCTTCTCCAACTAAAATTACCCCACCCACTTTGCTCGCCCCTACTTGGCATGTTCAAAAATAGGTTAGCAGAAACGTCTTTTGATTTCTTATTTCATCCTCGTATGTTCAACAAAACAAACAATGCTCGTGAATAAGTAGTTTGGTGGAGTTTCCTGTCACAGTGCTTCGGTTGGCTTTAGCCCACGACTCATTGCAGATAACAGAAAACAGCAGAAGGGGCGGTTTTATTCCCATTTTTGTCTCATTGGGGTTGACATGCTGTCTTTGTTATCTTACACCAAACATCAAACCCCCGATTCCAATCATGGCTTTTTTTTTATCTGTCAATACTCTGAGAGCATACTTATTCTCCCACATCGGCTCGCACTGCTCCAACACTGCTCCTCAGATTAGAGCCCTCGCCAGCCCTCAGCTTTATCTACCACTATTCCCAACCAAACAAAATTGGCTCCAGAAGGGAGTGGGAAGGAATCATGGGGAAAGGAGACTATCTCGCTTTATCTTAATCAGCAGCAGACATTAAAAACTTACAGAGAAATTGTTTTTTTTTTTTTTTTTTCTATCTTCGTTCTGACTGGGGGTCAGTGGGGTTAACGCTGTAAAGACAGGAGAAATTTGTCCCAATGTGTTCTCGCTGGAGGGACAATGTTTCAAGGACAGATGTGAATTCAATATCCCTGGTAAAACATTCTGGGATAAGCACGAACATAATCAAGAGAAACCTTAACATCAGTTTCAGTTCTGGTATTACGGAGCTCTGAGGAATACCTGTCATCATTTTTGTAATTATTTTCAAATATCAATCTCATGAAATTGAAATTGTTTCAAGATTGTTTGGGTGACTTTGACATTATGTGACACGTGGTCATTGTACTTTATATGACACAATGCACCCAGTTGTCAGAAGTACTCAGTAGTTTGAGCACCATTTTAAATAATTCAAGTTATTAGCGTTGATTTCTGATTTGATAAATCTCAACCTCACAACAAACAACAATTAGTTGATCTGCTGATCGCAGTTTGTCTCTAGACCATAAACCCACAATGTTCTTTTTAAATCTCTGTTTTAACTCTTACTAATTAAGGAAACTAACATGGCATGTTACCGTTGTGCTGAGTGCATTGGTTTTTTTTTTTGCAATTATGGAAGATTAAATGTGCCTTCTCTTAAAGTTTTTCTTTCTTTTTATTTTACACCTTGAGACAGTTGTATGGTTGTGGTTACAGTGGGTCCCTGCTAGACAGAAAGAAATGGAAAAGGTCTCAAGTGCCTTCTTGATCTGGAACAAAGTTGAGGCTATGTGCACATTATAAAAGCATATTTCTGTGACTGATGACAAAGTGTGTTGAGACGATACTTTTTGAAAGAGTTGAGTGTATTTTTCAAAAATAATGGGATAGTGTTCACATCACATTGAGCATTCTTGCCCTTTGAACAAGTAAAGTACATGCTAAGTCCTTTACCTGCACATTTGGCTGTGATTTGCTGTCCAGAGAAGAACCATTTGCGTTTGCTACATGGGTGGTTTCTCCTCAGGTGGCAATGTCAAAAGGTTAGCTTGTGTGACGAGAGGCCCTTTAAAATACCACCTCATTATTTTGAGTCAGAAAATTGTCATTAGAATGACTTACTTGCCTACGTTCATCATCCTGAATCATACCAGTAAGCTAGTTAGCGGTGGTGTGGCCTACTCCTGCTCATTTTGAGATTACATTGCAAATCAGTGCAGACAAATTAAACTGTCTGGTATTATAGGTTGTCTTTATTAACGCCTTCGATTTTTATCAGTTCACTTTTAATGGAATGGACTGTGACAATAACTCAATTTAAATGTGACTTAAAAATGTCATCTCAGTGCGGCGTCGCCGTCCCCATGGCTGGCATACAGAAACAGGGACTACAGACATGTCGATGACGGGCAGGGTTATGACCATTATCAATTCCCTCATCAGAATTTTGATTGAAAGCATAAGACAGTGACAGATTCACCGTGACCTTGACCCAAGCTGACATGACTGGAATGCACCAGTCACCCTGACGAGTTCCCTCGAAGAGTTGACCTGACGGGCACGTTTCTCTTTCACTCTTTATCAGCCATGACAGAGCCTTACTGCGTTACTGCTCAGCCTCCATGACTCGGTTCTTCCTAACTCTTCATACAAAGCCTCCCATTTGGTCTAATTTCCCCCCATGAGCTGAATGTGTTAATCAAGCCTAAGGCCTGATTGACAGAAGTTATCACCGGTGGATCAGTGTGGCGCAGCCTATCAGGGCCTTTCCGTCTGACTCCTTGACTATCAGAGCGTCTGCTATCTTTTGTGCTTGAAGCCAGTGTCTACCACAAGGAAGGGCTGCTTCATCTGTGGCTCTCTTATCTCTTCCATTTTTAAACACCCCCACAATCAAAGAGCCTGTAGCATTTCCTGGCTAATTGCCGGAGGATAATAAATTGCGGATTCCACCACCCCCCCACTCCCCTTTCACCTCCTTCACCAGTACTTACAGTTACTGGCAGCAGGAACCTAATAATCAGCTTCGTTGCCACTGCGCCCGATCATTTGACGGTAAGGATGTCCAGTGGACACTTCCATTAAGTGAGACATTGAAATAGAAACCGTACCTGAATCCCTACAAAATGTATTGCAAATTGTCATTTAGCGGCACTGAGCCCCTTGTCTTATGAAAATCTAAATATGGAGCACTGGGGCTACGTCCCTTCTGAGATATTGCCCCGATTTATAGGATTACTATCTTTTAATTATGAGACGGTTGTGTTAAATCAGATTTTATGTATTTGAACAGATGGCATATGAGTGTCAATTTCTCTTGACAGGATTAGTGTCGTCCCAGCGTTTGCTTGTCTTTAGAAATAGCAGAATATTAAAACACAAGCACATTTGGCAAGATGCTTCCATGCAGTTTTGCTGAGTGCAATGCTTAGGAGTCATAATCACTGGGATACACCCTTGGTCCTAATAATGCAAGACTTAATTATTCCTTGGAAAAGAAATGTTGCCTTTGGGCGTCTGAGATCTCATCTGAAGCGCTTCATCTAAGCCTTATCAAGATCCTGGGTTCGTAATGGCTCTCATTCATCTGTTTGGTTTCTGATATTAAACAACATTGGTCCATTGAGCCTTATCTGTGGCAGCATCTTCTCACTTACCACTTTTACAACAGCTCACACCATTTCAACGCAAGGGTGACAGTTTATTAAATGCAGTAACTCATGTTGTAAACCCCCCACCCCACCCCCTTCCTCCTGCATACACAAAATATACAGTATAACCACTATGCACAAATCTCTTCTTAGTAACTAACCGTGATCCATAGAAATAATGAGATGAAAGCTGCTTTTCATTAAATAGCATTTTTCCTTTTGCTAGTGCTGCTATTTAAATTTCTTCCTCTTCCACAGGATTTGCAACATAAGCACATTATTAATCTCATCTCAGCTTGACTCAGAACTGTTGTGAAGCACCCAGTGCTAGAGAAGTCTGAAATTACCTCCTGCTAAGCGCCAAAAGTGGGGAAATTTAATGTTTTATCGGTAGCCTGCTCATGAAACTGGCTGGTAAATGTAATTTGACTGTCTCGTTTGCTCCTCGCTTTCTTGCTGTGTTAAACTTTGACACACAAACACCTTTACCATGAACGTTAGCCTCTAATTGGCCTCGGAGCCTGTCAATCATGTGTGCGCGCAGGTTTCACTAGCTGAGCATTTGATCATAACCAAACATGACTGGCGACTGATCACAGACAGAATTCAGATTCAGGTAAGTTGCTGTCTGAATCTGTGAGCTACCTCATGTAACCCGTCCTTAGCCTCAGCCTGCTTCAGACAATAGAAGTACACCAGCCCAAAATAAATGGCCCTACTTTTCATACAGGCAGTGACAAATAGAAACCATAAAGCTCTAACTTAAAACAGTACATTTCAGATGTGGGTCGCGTGGTAAAAATAAAAGTTTAACTTGGCTTTCTTTTAAGCCTCAGAATAGAAGCCAGCCCAAAGTGTGATTCATCATACATGCAGCTATTAAAAATATATATATTTCAAAAACAAGTGGCCTTACTTGCCCGTATTCATTTGAGTGTAGAGCACTACTTATCTAGCTGTCATAGTATGGACAATTCAATCTGCTGGTTAATTTTATAAACTGCTGTGGTATTGTCCAAAAAAAATGTTTGTGGGTACACGACTCTCAATATTCTCAAATACCAGAAGGATAATCACAAGGCAGTAACAATAACAGTTAACAATAACAGTCAGTATTTTTGAACCAAATTTCATCTTCGTTCCAGTGGTGTGCCGCCTAGAGTGTGTCATGTGCCGTACTCTCATCAGGGGATCCTTCTTGTAACCCCCCAGTTGTCTTCCTTATCATTCCTCTTTCCCAGTCCCCCTCCTTTTTTCCTCTGGGTACTAATTAATGTGTGGAGGAGGCTGAGAAGTTAACCAGCAGCTACATTTACAGCAGCATCCCCATGTCTCCGTGGCTCCTCCCAGGACACAACCTGCTACTTTTGATGTCACCTGAACGTAGACCCACATGAAAAGTATATATAATTTACTGTAGATGTGCACTCCTGGATCTAATTTTATCACTCACGTCTCTTTCTTTCTGACTTTTGTTGATCTGGTCCTCTGTAGGCTACAAGTTGAAAGCCAAAGATTCCGTACAGCTTTTAGTTATTTGCCCACAGAACAGACAGCAGAATGTAATAATTAATTGCTTCTGTATTTAGGGTATCTGCTATAAATACGTAAAAAAAAAAAACACAACAAAAACAAAGCAGTACATACTGCACCAACATCTAAACTATAAACAGATTTGAGATTCACTGAGTAAAATACAGCTCCAATACAAAACCGCATCATGTTTCAGACTCAGTACCGCCGCATTTGAACATACTGTGAAGAAATTGCGAACAGAGCACAATTACTTGTTGTTGTGATAATGAGACACTCACACACCCACCCCCCATCCCCACCCCAACCCTCCGCTCTTATCTGATTGCCTAGCTATTAAAGTCTCAGTAGATGAGAGCGAAAGTCATTTATGTGGAGCATAATTGTGGCAGATCAATGATGATCTAAAATGGAGCTCATGTTGAATAGACAACGTTCATTTGACTTAACGCCTTTGTTTTGTCCGTTTGTTGTTGTGACTATGTTTGTCATTTAAAACATTCACCACATGTACAGTATTTGTTGTAGACTGACCTACTTTATGATCGGTCTCCAGAATGTTCCCATACATTAACTTTGCGACTCAATCACATTTGCCAGAATTGTGACATGACTGATGAGCTTGTGGTGGTGAAACAGTGTTTCATATGCATCCTGTTTAAACATTTATATTCTTCTACAAAACAAAACCTGGGACTGTCCTTACATGTTAATATATTGTTGTGCATGTGTGTCACTGCATGCATAAATGCTCA
>JBBMJM010131832.1:0-12465 GCA_037832705.1 Centriscus cristatus
TCGCCACAGCGAATCATCGGTCTCCATCTTTCCCTGTTCTCTGTGTCCTCCACTCTGACTCCAACTACCTCCATGTCCTCCCTCGCGTGTCGTTAAATGAAACAAAAAAAAAAAAAGAAAGAAAGAAGAATGAAATTCAGTAAGTCGTTGTCGGCGTGTGGAGGAGTTATTCACGTCTGTTACTGCTTTGTAAGACAAGAAGAAGACTAACTCGTCTTTGAGTGGGTCCTACCTGGTGACATCACGACCATCATGATATCATCGAAGTGATCGAAACCAAAACGAACCCTCAAACAGTCGAGCACTGACCAGGAGCGAAACAAATGTAGAGTAACTTAGTGATGTTGGACATTATTATTTTTATCTGAAGACATTAAAAAGACACAAAAAGAGAATTAAAAGTCTGTATGGGAGTTTGGTCCGGATGTGGAGAAACCCCATGATTAGTTGTGACTCTGGATCCTCCCTCACATCGGTCAACATGGTGACCAACAGTCACTGCGTCAGTGTGTGTGGAAGAAGAATCGACCCTGACGCCCGGTGCACCTGTGTCGTAGGAGTCGGGTCTGAAGGTCAATCACCCAGCGTCCTTTGCAGTGCGTCTGAACGGAGCTCAGGGGAGGATGGAGGCCAAAGTCCACAGCCCCTCAGGGACTCTGGAGGAGTGTGTTGTCACGGAACTGGAAAGAGGTGGGTGGGTGGGTGGGTGGGGGGTCTGTGTTTTTCAGGGGATGTGTGTCTGGATCTGAACGTCTCCATCCTGTCCTCGGATCGCGTCCAGATAAGTACGCGGTCCGCTTCATCCCCAGGGAGAACGGGGTCCACACCATCGAGGTCCGCTTCAACGGCTCTCACATCCCCGGGAGTCCTTTCAGGGTGCGGGTCGGGGGGCCGGGGCAGACGGGAGAACCCAGTCTGGTGACAGCATACGGTGCCGGGCTGGAGAGGGGCACCACAGGTGGGTCCGACGGCATCACATCTGGAAGAGCATGTCAAACATCTGCTTCTCAGCATCAAACATGTTCCTCGTCGGGTGTTTGGTCCCCGCAGGCTCTCAGGCAGAGTTCATCATCAACACCTCCAGAGCAGTCCAGGGCCCCCTGGCCGTGACCATCGAGGGTCCGTCCAAGGTGAAGATGGACTGTCAGGAGGTTCCTGAGGGATACAAGGTGCAGTACACTCCCATGGCACCTGGGAACTACCTGATCAGCATCAAGTACGGAGGCCCCGCCCACATCGCCGGCAGCCCGTTCAAGGCCAAAGTGTCAGGTGAAGGACGTGAAGGTCAAACAGTCCCACTGTGTTCAGCTCTAGTCCCAACTCCGCCCACAACTCGTCCCTCTTCCTGTTCGTCACGGTCGTCTTGAAACGTTTTCAGGCGCTCGGCTGGTGAGTGGGACCAGTGCCAGGGAGACGTCCACCCTGACGGTCGACTCGGGCGCGCAGGCCGTCAGCAGCGCCTTCCCCCAGACTGCAGCACCCGGGTGGTCTCAGTCCGACGCCAGCAAGGTGCTGAGCCGGGGTCCCGGCCTGAGCACGGCCTTTGTGGGCCAGAAGACCAGCTTCTTTGTGGACTGCAGCAAAGCCGGTGAGTGTGACTCGTCTGTCCACACGCAGCTGCATCCAGCTCACAACATCTGGATGATGATGATGATGATGATGATGATGATTTTTCTTCCATGACACTGTGTGTTTTTAGTTCTGTAGATACTGTGATTATTAAATTATTGTGACGGATTCAATGATTTGAACGTCTTTTGGAATCTGTAACAAACTGCTTGATGGTTTTTGTTCAGGTGTTTATTACTATTACCTCCAAGATTTATCTTTTTATTTTTAATTGTGTTAATCACTTTTTCAACACGAGATGTATGACTCACTGTGTCCCTCATCCCCTGCAGGTCAGAACATCCTGATGGTGGGTGTGCACGGGCCGCAGGTTCCCTGTGAGGAGGTGGTGGTGAAACACCAGGGCAACCTGCAGTACAACGTCAGCTACCTGCTGAAGGAACGGGGCACCTACATCCTGGTTGTGAAGTGGGGCGAAGAGCACATCCCGGGCTCGCCCTTCCACGTCAGCGTCCCGTGACGACCCCCCCCCACACACACACACCCGGCCTGCTGTTACTCCTCCTGTGCCACTTACACATTTGCATTTCACAGCTGGTCAGTTCCCATCAGATGTTTCACTCTGACGTGTGATTTACTGGTTGAAACCATGTTGCGTTGTCTGAAGTTCAAGGGTCACAGGGAATATGTTGCCTGATCTGTCGTCGTGTTTCCCAGTTGACAAGTTTTGCACTGGACGTTCGTTACTATTTGTTGGTGGATGACGGAAATGTGTCCGTCGTGTGAGTCTGCACGTTTTCTGAACTGGATTTGGAGGTTTGAGGCGCTTTTGTAAGTGAACTGGAATCCTTTAGCACTTTTCCTTCCGCAGCATGAGTTGAACCCAAACGTTCTGCGACCTTTCTCGTTTGACTGTTTACGCCACCGGCAGGTTCCTGCTTCCTCCTGCTGCTTTCACAACTGATCAACATCTCAGTACAAAGAAAAATACAGGACAACTTCTGAAACTTACAATTAGCTAGCGCCTCGTGCGCTGCACTCCAGACCAACAGGGGGCAGTGTGCTGCTGCTGCTTCCTCCATGTCGTCTGTTTAAGTCCTGGCTGAGCTCCAAACTGTTATCACGAGCTTCAGGAAGTGACTGAAAGTTTTCCAATAATGTTGCTGCTGCTGCTGCTTGTTCACTCCATCACGACCGTTTGTGCAGATTCCTCCTACAAATTTGGTTTGGACTGACTGGAAACCGTACGTGACTACTGATGTTTTTAGTGTCAGATGAGCGTTTGCTTTCATGACTAACCAACGTCCTGCTCAGTCACATGATCAGATTGAAGCTGTGGCGTCTGTATGAAGGTTGATCGGGTGGAGATGGTCTGTGATGAACGTCCAATCGCCAGTATTTCTCTGCTTGGAAATGAACCAGAATCAGAATTGAGCTGAAAAAGTTTGACTTTGTGTAATTCTGTTTCTTCATGTTCTTGTATCGACACTACTAGATGTTCAACTGTTGCCTATGTGGGGAAAAACTTGTTTTGTATGTGGGAATCATGTTTTATAATGTAAAAGTAACCCGGTAGATTGTGTCTGCATAATAAAACCAACTGGAACGAGGATAATTGAGTTTGGGTTTTTTGCTTTGAGTCCTGGAGCGTCAGTGATTGTGGAGCAATTTCTAATTTTTAGAGAATCTGCAGAGTCTTATCGTGAAGAGATTTTAATTGTACAAGGGAGTTTTAAAGAAACTTTCAATCGATGCATTCCTAAGTTCTATGTCGTCCCGACTGACCGCCGGAGGCGGCGCGTAAGCGCTGGATACATCTCCGCGCATGTCGCGTACAAATACCAGTGACGTCACACGTCACCCCTGCGTAGACCCCGTGAAGGTATAAAACCCGGTGTCAGCAGGGGGTCAGCCTCTTCATCTCGCGGTCGCCCTTCGACTGTTGTTCTGACTGTTGCCACGTGCCGTTGGTTGTGTGCAGCCTCGCGCATCTCCGGCTGGAGTAACGGTCCACCGATCGACGTCCGAGAGGATGTGACCAGCGCGTTACTGGACTGAAGACGGGAAACGGATTTTCTTCCTCAAAGACACGGGACTTGTGGATACCTTTGACAGACCGCGGCACCAGACAGTTGCGCACCGCTGCCGAACCGTCCTTAACTGCCGCGCAACGGTCCTGTCCGCGGCCGCCATGGAGCGTCACTGCGCCGACTGCAGGGGTCCTCTCCGCGCGGACGACGGCCGCTGTCCCACCTGCCATGGCCTCGATCACCTGAGGGAACTGTATGATATGAACTGTATGACCATGTCCCGGGAGATGAGACTCACCAGGCTGGATCGCCTCGTCCAGCTGCCCGCGGCTGCAGACGCGACCGGCCTGGCGCCTGTGGCGACGAAACGCCCGGCCGGGGCCGACGGCTCCGACCCGCTGCCGGTCAGGAGGCGGAGGGACCCCGAAGGGACCTGCTACGACCGTTCCTCGCGTGGTACCGTGGCGGACGTGGAGCGCCGGGAGCGGCGCGTGGAGCGCAGGGCGTCCTATATGCAGGAGTTACTGGGGTCCCTCGGAGGTCTGCCGCCGCGGCTGCGATCGTCCCTCCCTTCCCCATCGCGTACGCTGCCCCAGTGTGACGACTCTCTCAACATTCCGGAGACTTCCAGAGTCTTCCGTGACTCTTTGCGTGACGCGCGCCCTGGAGGGGGGGCGTGCCCGTCGTCGGACCTTTCTCCTTCAGCCGCCGCCCGCTCTCCCCGGGAGACCGGCGATTTCCGCCTCAGACCTGTCCTCGAGGCGACGTTGGCGCGCCTGCAGAGGACGCAGCCGGAGTCCTGCTACGACAAGCGCACGACGCCGAGAACGCCGGTCCCGCCGGTCCCGCAGTCCAGGGACTTCCTGTCGGTGTTGCACACCTCCTGGGGGCGGACCCCTGCCCCTGCTCGGCAGTCCGCCAACGAACGTGCCTTGGCTCATATGCTGGACCCCGAGCCGGTGGGTCTTCTCCACATGCCTGTGGTGGACCCACCAATTGCCGCTCTGGTCCTCCCCCCGGAGGAGGTGGGAACGCCCAACCCCAAGTGCCCGTCGGCTCAGTGCAGGATGACCGATGACTACATCTGCAGGGCTTATGCTTCGGGGGCGCGTGCGGCGCGTTTGGGGAACACCCTGTCCCACTTCCTGACTCTGATCACGACGTCGGTCAAGGAGAACGGCTCGGATGACCTCGCCAGTGACGCTTGCGACGCAGCTCTTCACACCTTCGCCTTTTTGACAGAGGCGCTGGGTGACGTCCTGGCCACTCTGATCCACACCCGTCGCCACCTCTGGTTGGCGCAATCTGTTCTCCCGGAATGGATCCGTAGGATGCTTCGACACCTGCCGGCGGAGCCTGGGGTGTTGTTTGGCCCCAGCGCTCTGGAGACCCTTGACCGCATAGCGAAGGCGGACGACGCCAGGCAACGGTTTGCGCGCATCTGCCGCAGCTGGACCGTGCGGGGTGCCCGCGTTGGTGCGACGAGACCTGCCCAACAACGCTCCACTTCCTCCCCCCAGGGAGGTGCACAGCGCTTGCCTCTGGCGCGCTGGCGCATGGATTATCGCAGACCTCGTGAGCAGGGGCCCAGTCGCGTGCAGAGACCCACTCGCCGGGAAGGTCGCCATCGCGAGCGTCGGCCCGGTCGTCAAGTCGTCAAGTCCTCCAGGGGCCCCGTGGAGCCTTGGCCCTAGGGGTACGGGGCCGGTCGGCGGCGGTTTTTCCCGGCAGCAACTCGACTATTGGGCTGCGTGCTCCCGGGACCCTTGGGTCGTCGCCACCTTGACCCAGTTCCGACGCCGACCCCCCAACCACGGTTGGGTCATCGCTACCATCATCCTTGACCCAGACCAGGCCCGCACCCTGGCTCAAGAACTATATACTGTCCTGGAAAAGGGCGCAATCACTCCAGTGGATCCCCTCCTGCAACCCGGCGGTTTCTACTCAACCTACTTCCTGGTCAGCAAGAAGGACGGTGGCCTCCGTCCCATCTTGGACCTGCGTGGACTCACCCGGTACCTGAACTTACTCCCTTTCCACATGCTAACTACGTCGAACATGCTGCGCGCCGTGGAACCAGGCAAATGGTTCACGACCATCGACCTGAAAGACCCTTACTTCCATGTGCTGACCGCCGCCCATCACCAGCCCTTCCTGTGTTTTGCCTTCCGGGGCCGCCATTACCAGTTCAGGGTGCTTCCCTTCGGCCCCTCCCTGTCCCCAGAGTTTTCACCCGGTGTGTGTCAGCGGCTCTGGCGGCTCTGCGAGCCTGGGGTGTGAAGGTGTTGCCGTACCTGGACGATTGGCTGGTGTGCGCACCCTCCGAAGGGACACCGCCCGGCTCCAGGCTCGTGACCCGCCTGGGTTTCACGGTCAATACGATGAAGAGCCGTCTGACTCCCACTCAACGGCCCTCCTACCTGGGTTTGGCCTGGACTCCGTTGCCATAAAGGCCGTTCTACCTTTCAGAACGCCGTGGGGACACCATAGCGTCCCTCTTACTGCGCTTCACTGCGGGCAGCTGCTCGTCCTTCGCTCTGTACCTTTGGCTTCTTGACCTTTGGCTTCTTGGCATGCTGACAGCCGCCTCGACTACTGTTCCCTACGGCCGTCGTCAACTTCGCCCACTACAGATGGGGATGAACGGACTTCACATGGACCCCAAACTCCACAAGCGGAGGTTTGTCACGGCGTCACCCGCATGCATTTGGGCGCTCGCACCCTGGAGGGTGCGCTCACTTCTGCAGGCGGGGGTTCCCCTGGGCGTTGTCCATCCTTCCGGGAGACGAACACGATGGACGCATCCCGCTTGGGCTGAGGTGCGGTGTGGCGCTGCAGGACCGCTCGGGGAGTTTGGACACTTCGCAACAGGGCGGACCACATCACTGTCCATCGTGCTCTCCGCTGCTTTCGACGACATCTGTCCGACAGACGTGCTGATTCGCTTGCACAACAAGGCGGTGGTTTCCCAGATCAACCACCAGGGCGGCACCAAGTAAGCCCGATTACTGCGTGTGGTTCTATGAGTCCCGGGTGACCGCCAGACCCGCCGGTCTCTCGGAATCCCTGCGCGCCCGTGGGGTGACTGAAGAGGCTGATCCCCTGTTGACACCGAGTTAGATACCTTCACGTGGTCTACGCAGGGGTCTCATGTGACATTCTTGTTATTTGTACTCAATATGCGCTTGCGCGACGGAGATGTATCCAGTGCTTATGCACCACCTGTGGCGGTCATCTGAGACTCATAGAACCGCAGTCACAGTCATAACTCATCGTTATTTGCAATTATGCATCAATAATAATTCAGTAATTAGCAATCGACCACACAGATGTGTGTTGTGTTATTCTGCTTTAAATGGAAGATTCTAGACAATTGGGTCAAGTTCTGTAGTTATGAGACATGCTCCTGGAGGGAGGTGAACAACAACCTCCACCTGAATGTGGAGAAGACAAAGGAGAATGTTGTGGACTTTAGGAGAGTCGACTCCCGCTGCAGTGGAGAGGGTGCGGGTGTGCACCTCTCCTCTATCACTGGCCAAAAACCCCATCAGCTGCAGCGTCCTGCGTCAGATGCTTTAACCTTCATTGGAGGTCAATGCATCTGAGGTTCGGGAACAACACCACTCAACCACGCCCCTCAGGATCCAGCAGACATGTAGCACTCCCTCGCAACCACAGCTCCACCAAGCAGCTCAGAGAGCCACAGCAGAGTATCAAGACCGGCCCCCAGCCTTACCCCCGGGGTCCTGATTGGTTCTTCACATCCCTGCTCAGCTCTCCCTTCTGACCCCTTCTATCCCCCTCTCCGATCTATTTTCACCTTGTAAGATACTTCGCTCAGGATCATCATTACAAACTAACACTTCATTTTGTCAGATATCCTGCTGAACTTTTTGCCTATATATAATATTTAAAACAACATCGGTGGGGTCAGCTCAGTGATCAATATAATTATCATAATAAAACTGAAGCATGTTCTAGAGAAGGTTCAGTGTTTTGAAGCGAGTTTGAGTGATGATAACATTTCTGACAGATGATGGAATTTGACCAAAGCTAGTTTATAATTAACAGTATTTTGGTGAAAACATGAGAGTGGGATCATAAATCATGAGAATGTGCTGTGAGCTGAGTCATAACCTTTATTTTCACTCTTGAATATCTTTCAGGGTGATCACATGGGACTGCCGCTCCGGTCAGGGGTCTAGCTGGTGGGGAAAACCAGGAAGCCGGTGAACGTGTGGCTGGTGCTGCTCATTCTCGTCACCAAGTTGTTGAAACCGGTCGCCTGCAGTGACACCTTGTCTCCGACCTGGAGCTCCAGGAGCGCTGAGCCAGAGGTCACCAGGAACCCATCAGACGAGTCGCACATCATCAGCTGACTGTCGCTCCCCTTCACAAGTTCCAGACACACCTGGATTATCACACAAACACAGTCAGCAGCAGCATTTTAGACAACAGAACAGCAAATGTCATGTGTTTCTGCCTAAGTCAGCTCTTCATGATGATTTGGTTGTTTCTTTTTTTAAATTTGTTTTGTTATAAAGAGGGTGATGATAAGTCAAATATAACCATTCACATCAACAGGTTTTTTTTGGTTCTGACATGTATTCATTTATATATTTATTGTGTTTTCTTTTGATTTTTTTCATATAAATTGCATTTTGGAAGGCTGACAAATAAAAACACGAAATGCCTGTTTTTCAACCTAACTCCAACGCGTGAATCAGGAGTGTGATGGCTGGTCGAAACAAAGCAAAACAAAAAATATCCGCCTTCCAGCAGCAGCAGCAGCAGCAGCAGCAGCAGCAGCAGGAGCAGGACTAGGTGACTAGGTGACTTGGACACTTGGACAGAAGCGGGGACAAAGGGCATGTTGGTCCCAGCCCTGCCTGAGACCAACATGCACATCTATTTTGTCGTTGTAAGATTCATGTTGATTATAGTTGAAATGATTTCTCATGCAGCCCACTCTTCATGTTCTCTCGACGGTGTGAGGGGTGAAGGGACTCACTCTGCTCTTGGCTGATATGTGGTAACTGAAGAAGTAGATTCCTCTGACGACACACGAGAACGTCCCATTCGTCAGCGACTGGCCTTGGAAACTGGAGTCCAGGTCTGGTAGAATTGTCCTGTTGCCACATACAATCGGTCAAATGTGTTTACATGTGGTAAGTTGAAGATGAAAACTTCACTGACGTGTCGAAGTCGATGGGGGTGCCCACATCTGGGGTTTGTTCTATCATCCGTTTGTAGGAGAAGAAGGACGTCTGCTGGGTCGACGGGTTGAAGCTCTTTCCTCTCTCCCCGGGGTGACCTGGACGGCCAGGCAGTCCTTTGAGACCGATGTCCCCCTTCAGTCCTGGTCGTCCTGGGGGACCCTGCAGACCTACTTCCCCCTTCTGGCCCCGCACTGGCTCACCTGGCTCCCCTGCTCACACAGGTAAAGATACTTGCAGGTTTTCATGTAAGCAAGTCGCCCGGGTTTCAACACGAGCTGCTTCATGTTCGCTGTGATTCACTGATCATTGAACAATCACAAAACAAAATCGAAGAATCAAATGAACTTCATATCTACTGTATATATGTGATATGTGCTTTTTGGGGGTGGGACATCTGCACTGTTTGTGCATGTGTTGGTGATCCTCAGCTCACCAGCGTCTCCTTTGTCTCCCTTTGGACCATCCCTGCCATCAGGTCCATGTGTGCCAGGCACTCCAGGAATCCCTGGGGGTCCTCCACTGCAGAGCGACTGCAGGACAACTGGGCAGACATGAACCAAGAGCAGCACAAGTGCAGTACTGCAGCTCAGCCACTGGGGTGCCTGAAGCACGTGCACACACACACAGGTATGTCAGTACACAAGAAAAGGAAACTGATGATCCATAGTACACATCCATTTCTTTCCTCACATTGAAACTAGCAGGACATTCACTTTCCTGATTTTTTTGACACCATGCAAAAATGTAAAAGTGTTGACAACATGATTCGGTACAGACAACTTGATGCCACAATTTGATTTTAATATATCACATCTGTATGTGTTTATGTGTGTGTAGAATATATAGAGACACAGACACAGACACACAGCACACAGACGAGCTACACATCCTAAAACACTTAAAACGTTGCACATAAATAGTTTGAGTTGAGTCAAGAGTTCAAATTAAAAACGTCCATGTGACCTGAATAAACCTTTAGAGCTTCTAATGTTTCAGCAGACCGACAAACAGCAATTACGAACAACTCGACAAACAATACTTAAAGTGACGACACACAAACACTCTGCTGTCCGGACGTCTTCTCTCTCGCTCAATGAACAGTTTTCAAAACAAAACTCACCATTTGCTCTCGATGTGGACGCTCGTTCTGCTGGACGATGAGAGCAGCGTCTCCGTCTGACAAAAAAACGGAAGTAAAACTACTGACGGGAGTGGGACCGATCCTTTATTGGTTCATAAGAGCTTTTCGGACCAACTCCTCAAGAAGTCGAGCAATTAGATCTGTTTGGTGCTGTGGGAAAGTTCTGACCGACTCACAGAGCAGGTGTTTTTAGAGGTATGTAAACATTAAAACAACAACAACAACCACACACACACACACACACACACACACACACACACAGAAAAACACTAGAAACATTTGCAGAACACACACACATGCTAACACATTTACAATAGACACACACATACATAGACAGACAATCAGCTAAGACAATCACATGCTAACACATGCACACATACATGCACAATATGCACATGTGCACAATCATAACAGACACACACAAACACATGCACACACACTCATATACTAAAACACGCACAATACACACACAATAACATGCACTGGCAATTCTAACACAAACATGCTAGTATGTGCACACACACACACACACGTACATGCGAACACATACATGCACAACGTGCTAACACACACACACACACACGTATGGTAATGCACACACAGTATCACACACACAGGGCAGTGGCTCTCAGAGGAAGTGGAAGAAGTAAACTCAAACTCCTTGGTGAAGAATTGATGAGAAAGCATCAGTGAAGGAATTAACATTTTGTTCTGTATTTCTTTGACTTCCTCTGTTTTTGCCTGGAACACCGACTGGTTTCTCAGCAGATGGACAATTACATCCTGTCACATTGGTTATTTGATATTTTCTGAATTTTTCACATCCTCTTTCCATTAATTGTGGACAATCCAAAGGTCTTCGAAGTCTTGTCCTATTTCCAAAACAACACAAGCACCACCACGTGTTTCAGTCTGTGTTTCAGTCTTTGTGTCAATCTGTTTCATCAATGTTTGTCTGTTTGAGTCAGTGTTTCAGTATGTTTCATTACCGTTTCATGTGTGTTTCAGTCTGTTTCATCAGTGTTTCAGCCTGTTTGTGTCAGTCACTCTGTGTTTAATCATAGTTAGTCTGCTTCTGTTGGTTTCAGCAGTGTTTCAGTCATTTCCTTTTTATATATTTTACACAAACATAAACGTAGAAGGACAAGGCTAATGACAAAGCCTCCAGCTAAATGACTTTTCATTGTGATAAAACATCAGAATAAATAAATAAATAAAAAACAAATTGCGTCTTTGTCTCAGCTCTTTATTTGCATTTTCTGTTCAGTTATCACATGACGATGTCGTCCTCTGTTCTCCCGAAGTGACAATCACAAGGTGTTTTTTAACAAATGCAGCTAAAAGCGAAAACAATCAATAGAATTGTTTTCTAAAAACATCCATTTGTATCAGTTTATGGCGCTGCTGCTTTCCACTCAGTCATGAATTCATGCAGAGGGATCAGATTTGTGGTCAGCGTGACGTCTCTCGGGTCAGTTGGGACGCAGCAGGAATCCAGAGAAGATGCTGTAACCGCTCGGTTTCCCCGTCATCGCTCTGTAGTCTTTAGTCTCCAACCAGACCTCCTGATCCCTGGACAGGTGAACGGCCAGACCGCCGGAGGTCACCTGGTGGAAAGGAAAGGGTCAGTGTCAGAACACCCCCCACCCCCCCATGTTCTCAGGACGAGATGACAGTCCACTGGTGTGTGTTTTATTTTGAAAAAACTTAAGAGTTCACACAAATGACTGGATGAAATGGAGTCAGCACCTGATGAGGGATTGCAGACAACATAAATAAACCAACTGAACTGCCCAAGGTCCAGATCCTTCAGCACATCTGGGAACCTCCTCCACATCTGGTTCCTGGGCCTCTGAACAACCTCACCAGGGATTTATTCAGTTTTCTTCTACAAAATGAGACTTGTACCTGTCTCTCAGTGCGGCAATGATCGCAGAACACTGCCAGCACGGCTTCATCCCGCTTCAGCAGCACGCAGAGACGCTCCTCCAAAGAGGCGTGGAACACAAAGTAGTATGTTCCCGGGACCCGACACCTACAACACAGAAACAACAACACACTGGTAATTTGCTTCCTTCTTTTCCACCACTGCTGGACCTCCTCGGATGTTCTATGACAGAAGAAAAATCCTATAAGAATCCTTTTTAATAACATCTTCAAAACTATTTTATTGTGGTTGAACCTGTAATGTTTGACACTCACACTTATTGACACAGACACTTTCTATTCACATACCAGCTGACGACCTTCTCGCCTGACTCAGACGACCTTCTCGCCTGACTCAGACGACCTTCTCACCTGACTCAGACGACCTTCTCGCCTGACTCAGACGACCTTCTCGCCTGACTCAGACGACCTTCTCGCCTTCTTGCCTGACTCAGACGACCTTCTCACCTGACTCAGACGACCTTCTCGCCTGAGTCAAACGACCTTCTCACCTGACTCAGACGACCTTCTCGCCTGACTCAGACGACCTTCTCGCCTGACTCAGACGACCTTCTCGCCT
>JBBMJM010131860.1:0-12461 GCA_037832705.1 Centriscus cristatus
CACACACACACACACACACACACACACACACACACACACACACACACACACACACACACACACACACACATACTTTGCAGCCTTGGGTTAAATGAGAGTACAACCAGATGATTCCCTGGTCTAGGAGAGACGATCTGGGTCATTTACAGTTGGTGATCTGAGGCGCCACATCATGAGGTTTGTGCCGCTGGAAGTGAGTGTGATGACACTGACATCATCATCATCACCACCACCACCACCTGAGGCAACAGTGATGTTCTCTTATCATTTCTGATATAATCCGATGTGATTTGATGGTCATCTTTTTAAAAACAATGGTGAGATTTGAAACTGATAAAAAATGTTCTTTGGTGTGTTTTTTTTTCATATATACTCGTACTCGTACTACTCGTGACAAAACACTGTCTGATGTCGCTGTCATTCTTTGTTACAGCAACAACACGATCACCAAGAGTTTGTCCCTGATATTTGATGAATTATCATTGAAAACAATCCAAATGACATGAAAATTCATATGGAGATACGTTTTTGATGGGTTCATACAAAATATTCAGAGTCACTTTGTCATTCAGTGGATGAAAAAAATAAAGAACAAGAGCTGAAGCTGAAGCTCATTTCTTCCGTCTGCTCGTCAGTGATTAACTTCCTGCCGTGCTCAGAAACAGTGAAATGCTATTTGCATTGAAGACGAGATTGGGTCAATCTGATTCGCCCCACTTCCACAAGCAAACAGGACTTTCAAAGCCGGCAGCTTGACACGCGGAGACAAAGACGTTTTATTCTTTCCGGAAATCGTCGGGTTGGAGTCGCTGAGATTCTTGAGTGCTGCGCGCAGCAGGGGGGCGGACAGAGGGAGGACGGACGGAAGGAGGGTAAACACAGCAAAGACACAAAGTTGCTTCTCATTTTCTCGCCTTCTTTCATCCCTCTCTCTCCAAATCCCCTGCCCGTCTTAATGTCTTGTTTTGGTTAATCTTCACAGGCTGTGGTGGTGCTGGGGAGCCGGTGGGGGTTCAGTGAAGAGCACTAGAAAGGCCCTGTGGCCAGAGCCTGTGCACCCCGCCACCCCCCATGGTCTTTGCCCTCCTTGAAGGATGGATTCGCGACTCACTTCCTGGCTGCTCCCAAAATACGTCCCCCAGTGAGCTTCCTGTGCATAATCGTCCCCAGCTGTAGTGCCAGGGATAAATGGGGCCGTGGGGACAACAGATTTGTAATTTTGGGGTGAGAGTGAAACAGAGGAAAATTGGTAGCAGGCCCGAGAAATTAGCATTCTTTTGGCTTTAGAGGGCATTAAACATTAAATAGCTGCAAAGCCCCCTGAGTATTAGGGTCGGGGATGGAGGCTGCATGGGTGAAGAGATGAGAGAGGAGGTGGAGGTGTGTGTGTGGTGGAGGAGGGGCAGATCAGAGCATCAGAAGGTTTTGGTTTGGGCCACAGATGCGTCACTGCACTCGACCACGCGCCTCCTGCAGAGTGAAGCTCAGAAGATACTGGAACTATCTATTATTGATGCTTGTTTAGGAAATCATACCCCCCACCCTCACCACGCAGCCCCGTCAGTGTCTGTTGGATATGTCCCACGCTGGAGAGTCCCTTCTTTCTTAAGCTACAGTCGTTCCACTTTCCACAACTTCTCCTTCACTCTGTTGCCGTGCCGACCACTGCACATCTGTCAGGCAAGTCGAACATGATTAAAAAAAAAGGTTACATGAGCGTGTTTAGTGTGTAGACACCTCGAAAGCAGCTGCCTGCCCCCCTCTCAGCAAACGGAGCTGCCTTCGTGTTGGTGAAATGCTATTTACCAAAAATGGAAGTTAATTGAAATACACTGTTTAAACGTCTCCCTGAAATAGAGAGTGCGATAAGGAGGAAAATGGAAATTTGACACATGTCGGGGACAGAAATGTAATTCTTAATTATCAACTGTTGTATGTAATTAGGTATTAAACCTCTCGGTGAGTACAAATACATTCAAATGCACATGTCATTCCACACTGACAGTTTGTCTTATTATTCAGCTCCACATGATCCCACCTTTTATGTATGCAGCCGCGAAGGAGAGCGACGTGTGATGCTGCCTGTCGTTTGTTGCTTGATGTGATTTCATTAATTACACACTGACGCAAACAAACGTCCTGCAGCTACTTTGCCGCCTCACGTCCGTCCGTCTGTGTTTTGAAGTGGCGTGTAATTGGAAAAGATAGTGGACCCCCCCACACACACACCTCCCCAACCCCCCACCCAGGTTTCCTCCCACCTACACCTGAGCGTCGACTAACTCATCAAGGAGGCTAGAATCACATTAGCAGCCTCACATGTGGATCTCACACTCACTGAGTTTCTCCCACAGCTCACCTTCAGCAAACTCCCGTGCACGGACCTTATTGCATCTGGCTTTTATTCCACGCTGTCAGCAGCCGATGAGCACTGAGTGCATCCTAACTTGATTTGCGTCTCTGCATTTACACTTCCCATCACAAAGTCCGCTGACCCTGAAGGCCCTTGATTTTTTTTTTCTGTCTCCAGCACTGAAAGAGCAGCGGGTGTAGAACAGAGAGGATCACGACTATTTTCATGAGACGTACCTCGCAGCAGACGTCCTGGATCTCGTTCGGATGGACTGAGGGAATGCAGGGTCAAAGGTGTTTCAACAAAACACAATTGGTGAATAAAACATTTGTACAAATGTGACAGACACTCAAACTGGTTGTCTGTACATGTAGAATTGTACAGACTTGTGTATACTCTCAAAAAATCCACTCGCTGCCAGCAGATGATAAAAGTGTACATATTTTATTGATCTACTTATCCCTGCCCATGTTCTTTACTCATAAAACTGCATTTACACTCCAACTTCTGTATATTTTGTTTTTCGTAACACATAGTTTTAGTCATTAGTTTTAGTCATGCTTTTCCAAATTATTTATTACCTCTTTTTTCACCTCAATGTCACTTTCTTTGCAGCTGTATCATAATACTTCCGCTGTCACGTGTGCCTGCAAATTGGCAGATCCAAAAAAATGTCCAAACCAAATTTGTTCTGGAAAAAAATAAAAATAACCATGAAAACAATTCTACCATGGAATCATCTCAATTCATCCTGAAAAAAAGTGTTGATTATAAATCTGTCGACAAACAGGTGGCACATGCCAAATTGCCGCACTTGACTCCGCCCCCTGTGCGGCCTGTACCCTGCCCTCCTCCGTCTCTTTCCCACTCTCCAGCTCCTCCTGACCTCAGCGAGCTGCCTCAGTGTGCGCGAACGACCACAAAATCACTCTGCTGTGCAGATAAACCCCTTCACAGATTTACACCGTCTGGATTTCACAAAGTTCCTCCTGTTTATCTCTGTCGGCTGGCAGCTACATAAAGACATGTGGTTCCACTTAACAGTCTGCTATACTGTCACGGCACTGCTCAGCCGGCGAGCTGTTCCAAGGGTTCAAACGAGAAGATGGCGAAGCCTCCGAGCAGGAGACAAATAAAATCTGAGACGAGCAACAGCGATGAGCATCTCCTGATAATTCATTCCCTCCTCATCTGTGTTTATTCTACACATACCGATCGTTATGTGTCTCTTTTATATTGTTTCCTCTGGTTTTTTTTGCTTGTGTGTGTTCATAAAACATCTCGGTTAGACAGCACAGGAAACACGCCTTCAACTCATTGAACTGATCTAGTGAATGGAGATCAGCTTCATTCTTCTTGTTTTGTGTGGGACACTTACATCTTTTTTTTTAAGAAAGAAGAAAATGTGCAAGTGAGCAAACACACAAACAGATAATCAGATTTTCATTTTAAAAATCCTTAACACTACTAGTGATCATAAGAATCCACACAAACACTGTAAGTGGTACTGTCATGCTGCAGAAATACAGCAAAAACAGAGAAGACATGGATCATGTGCATCAAACCACCGCAACGTAAACAAACACAAAGAAGATGACAGCGAATTAGCACGTGCGGGTTCAGGAAGCTAGCCTATGAAGTCATAGGAAAGATCTGCATGACTTGTAAACACGGAAACACAGGTTCATTTATTCACTCCAGTTTCAAAAACATGCACATTCTGGCTGCAAAACACTCAGATTCCACTTAAGTCGTGTGGACATGGCCTAAAACAAGAGCTGAGCTAGCATTGACATGCTAACTCTAAAAAAGGTTTCCAGAGTCTGAGCTAACTGTTTTGTCATGAACAATTTTGTGGTTCTCTTTAATCAAATGATCAATAAACGTGTTTTTAGATGAACATCTGGCAGTATAACTGGTTCTTATAACGCAGTTTATTGGTACCAATCCTCAACCTGTAAAATCTGTGTATTTTAAAAAAAGCAAAAGAAAATGTGAAGAGGCAAAATGCCTCTGTTGGATTTATTTGCCGTGAACAGGAATCGTATCTCGCAGCCACACATTCACGTCATGTAACCGCAGGCTCACAGCTGTTTGTTGCGGAGACGTACTGGCGAATCTGATTTGTTATAATAAGATTAACGTCAAAATCCCGGAATGAAGATATAAAAGTGTGTCAGTGTTCAATTGAGGGAGACAGAAATACATTTGTCACATCTCAACCTCTGCAGGCGTCTTGTTCGACATCGCTCGTATTTCCCCTGAAGGAGAAACTCTCGTAAGCCTGAAGAAGCTGCACTGACTTGTTAACTGACCCGTAGCTAAGAGAAGCAGATTCACCCCCCAACAGGACTCACGAGTTTACAGCCACGATACAAAATGCTCACTCTGCCTCTATTTTTAGACACATCTGCCTAAAAGTGCATGTTTTTTTCATGCGTTGGGCCATAGTCACAAGGTATCATACTGGCAAAAGTTGAGTTTAAGTGACGTTTTTGGACCTACAGCTTCTGTGAAGTTGGGCTGGAGGAGCCTGGGGGTTAGGGGGGGGGGGGGGTTTCCCGACATAGAATTACTCGAATAGCGACATCGAGCAAAGCAGAGGCGTGCTGAAGAGACACTGGGCAATGGAGGACAGACAAACATCTCAAACAAGTAGTTGGAAAATATATATATAAAGTATTGAAATCCTCAAAGCGACAGTTTCACTCTAGAATGAGGTCAGAAAGCGGAGTTGGGGTGGAAGGGTGGAATTGTTCGAGCCCCAACTTTTTTGGATAAATATGGGAGAACAATAACCACTGGACAAGTCAATGAGCAACTCAAACATGTCTGTTGCTATGACGTCAAGGAGGTGATGAATTGGAAAACAAACTGGTTTCTCCAATTCGATCCTGCTGTTTGCAGGTGATCAAATCAGATTTGTTGTACCTGCACATGTCCAGGTCTGTGTATAGACCTATCTACAGGAGGCAGTCTTTACAGCGTCTTTAGAAAACCGGATGTGAATCCCATGTCTGATCCCACAGTTGGACCTCACTTACTGGGTTTCATACATTTTTTTTACTGTTCAGACTTCATGAAACACCTGGAAGCGTGAACGAGGCCTAAGGTGCCACAGATGCCTTCGTAACTCATATACAGAACTGTGAGTTCCAATAAAGACGCAGTAAACCTGTGAGAAGCAGCAACTGACTAGAAATAAGTTCTAATTTATATAAAAGTTTGTTGGTACTTCGTTTCCGTTGCAGTTTGACTTTGTTCCGAACAACAGCCGACAAACTGCTGTGTGGTCCAATAACACTGGTTTTATATCTAATAATAGTTTCATATATATCACTTCTGTCTTTGTGTGTGTGTGTGTGTGTGTGGGGGTGTGTGTGTGTGCACTCCATTGCTCTTATTTCTCACACAATAGCAGCTCCGTTGTTCAGCGGTGGATGTGATGTGACAGCGGAGCCTCATGATGCCCCGTTATGAAGCTTATCTTTATCTGGTGAAGGTGGTTGGATTTCTGCACACACGTCTCATCGTGGCGCTCAAACATTCATCTCTGTCAGCACCGACTGGCGCTCTGAGAAGAAAATACATATTTTTTTCCCGTTTCCACTAAACACCAGCAGAGATGATTTTGCTGTCAACAATGGGGATAATGTTTTATTTCCCCCTCATACATGCGTCAATGTGTTGTCATATTAACCTCACAATCATCTTCAGGAACAAATTGTGCTGTGAATGTAAATTCCTCACATAGTCTTTTGTTTCTACCCTGAAATATGACACAGAGGAGCATGTTCCCGAGTGCAACTTCCCGGCTTCTAGTCACCAATCACGAACCGATGCATTGGTAACGATACCATTGGTTTTAATGGGTTAAGTTTAGGCTAGGGTTGGGCTAGAAAGTCAGTCAGGAGGTAAGTAAATAAGTAGGTAGGTAGACGAAGGAATAAATAATGTTAAATTTAACTGGGCCTCTCAAACATGAATACATCCAGTTCACATGCAGCCTTAATCACATTTACACAGTTTCTGTGTTGATGATGAAATAAACCACTTATATGTGCTGCAATTAAGTGACATATCTGTTTATGTTTGCATCAACACTCGATGTGTGTGTGTGTGTGTGTGTGCGTGTGCCTGTGTGTGAGAGAGAGAATGTACATATGTCAGTAATTGCGTCCCCACAGACCTGACTTATGGAGGTTAACGCATCAGTGTGCAATATTCCATTCTTCGTGCACAGGTCGCGCTCAACACTAAATGGATGCAACATCTTTGCCATAAAGAAAAACAAATAAAGAAAAGGAGAATACGTATCCTGCCTTCACCCCCTCCAGTGCTGCAGAGGGGAGGGGGACACGGATTAAAATTCATGTTGAGCTATGTGAGAACGTATTTGTTTTTGTCTGCAAGCAATCAGTGTTTCCTGTACTCATGTGATTCCCGCACGACAAACCTCCGGATGAAACGGTGAAATGCTCAAATCACACATCTCATTACAAGCTTTGGTTTAGAATGTGGACTCAGCCTGACTCTGACAGTGGATTCTTGTATTATTATTGTTATTATTTTGTTTTATTATATGTTTTACTGCCTCACATCCCCTCTGTGCTTCAGGAATCAAATAAAATATGAGAGCGTTAATGAGAGCAGCAGGAGCAGCTGCTTCCAGGGAAAAGCATAAATGTTAGCACAGAACAGTGTCAGGAGTAGGATGTCTTTTTTTTTTTTTTTAATAAATAAGGGAATGAGATGAGCGCATGCAGGTCAGATTCTCTGTATGGTCGTATTTTTAATCATCCACATCAGAGTCATGCGATAAAGTGCTGACACCCTGATCCGGTCCATTTGTACGTGTCAGCAGTTTCCCCGTTTCACAGGTTGTTGCATCATGTAAATATGGAGTGCAGTGATTTATTCTGTACTCGTGTTTAATGCAACAGCAGTTTTCTTTAAAGTATGATTATTTTTCTTTACCATTATTTCTGTGTTTCCCTTAATTTATACTTTGAATTTAGTTGATTTTGTCGATAAATGACATTTCCATCTTCTGAATGGTTCTGACCATTCAATTTGTCATCAGGTACACATACCTGAAACACCACATACCCCAAGAGAGCCAATGTACCGACATACATACAGTGTGTGTGTGTGTGTGTGTGTGTGTGTATAATGTAAACTCGATGGTCAAATGCCTTTCATACCTCCCACACACACAACCTCTCCACAATCACAAGTGCTCATACAATACTTCTGCATCATTCCACATTCAATCTCGCCGCAATGTTTTGTTTTTTTACCAGTTCTCAGTTTTTCTTTGATGGCTTCAAGTGATACTTCAAGTGAAGGTTAGCTGATGTTGTTACAGAGATTGGTGTAATTTTCTGCTGCATTTTTCTATTCATCTGCAAAACAAAGAAGTGATGCTCAAGAGCTTGGAAAGTGACGTGACGCAAACGGTCCCATCACAGTTGTTTGTTGTCACATGTGGAGTTCCATGTAGCCGTGACGCAAAGTTTCATTTCTGGAGAGGTGCACGTCCAGATACGCCACACCCTACGTCGACGCGGACCCTACGCCGCGGTCTGACACCGAAACATGTGGCAGCTCATCTTTGAACAGGAACACACCTCACTCCGCCGGCGTCCTCTCCATTTCGGAATTGATGTTAAGATTGAATTACTTGGTTTTAAAGTAGTGAAAGCCCTTTGAATTCCTTGGTCTTTAATTCAGCTTGGGAACTATCTGTCTCTGTTGTCGTTTTCTTTTATTGCTGTTTCTTGCTGTGCAGCACAAAAGGAAAACCTTTTGTTTGTTAAAAGAAAGTGGATTGGATTGCATGATGCTGGGATGCCCCTTTAAAAGAGAAGCAAATAAATTCATCATAGTCGACTCTGGTAAACTCTGGTCTTTCTGGAAAAGTCCGATACGACGGCTGCAGGACAAAGACCAGCGATGTCGACTGTTCTTTTCTTGTTGGTCCTGCAGGTGTTATTATTATTCGTGAGGGGGCGGCGGCGACCGAAGCTGCTGACCATTTGTTCTCGATAAATGAAGACATCTTGTCATGTGGGCGTGGGAGAGCTGCACCTTTATTAACATCTCAGCAATTTATGACGGCGGTTTGTTAACTTTTGCGGTGAAGTTCCAGGCTGACGATAATTTATCTCATTTTTATGCTTTTACATGTTCCGTCTGCTGCATTTTTATGACTCAGGTCGTGATGCAGATGTAAGTGCAAACAGCAAACAGAGTTCAGCAGTTTATCACCGTGACTGTACTGTGACTTCACTTATGCTGACTGAATAAACATGTTCATATCACTGAGACAATGATATGTGTGCAGGCAAAGCTGTGGACACCTAAGTGTTTGTTACCTATAACAGCCATGTCACACACAAAAGAGCTGGATCATATTTACCACTGACTGCTTGTTGTGCTAGCTCAAAAAGATCCTTCCGCCATGGACCTCACAGGCTTCTGTTATTGTGAATTCACTTTTCAGCAGATCACTGAATTGTTTATGGGTACAAAAGAATCCATATGATCAATGTTTAACAGTGTGGCAGCAGCTCTTGTTTGTCAGGCAGCATGTAAACATGTTCCTGGAAGAAAAGGGGCCAAGAAGTTAAATATGGATGACGGCAAGCAGCCAAATGAAATAACAAGACAGACGAACACTCTGGCTGTCGTCAAGATACGAAGGAGGAGACGTGTGAGCGCCTCGACTCCACTGAAAGTCAACTACAGCAGGATGCTGACGCCGCTCTCATGATGAAAACGTCTGAAAAGGAGAGTACCACAAGATCACTACTTGAAACAAGTGAATAAATCACAATAACTGAGATGCGTGTGGTTTCTTTATGCAGCTGTGATGCATCTTGACGACAAACCACTGAAATAACACGTCAAACCTTTGGTTTTTACAGTTACTATGATTTTTCACGGCCGTTCCCGTTCTCATCCATCACACAGTCCCATTCAAAGTTCTTTCTGATTTCTCTAAAGATCCTGACGTCCAACCACATACTGACTCAATGTCTTTCTCCATGGAAGCCGCCACGGAGGTTTGAACAATAAAGGCTAGCCGCAGCACGACCAACATCGTCACAGGTATTGATGACTCATCGATCTTGCTAGCACACCGCAGTAATCGAGCGCAGCATCTCATGGGACGGCAAAGATCAAGGCCCAAATTACAACTCCTCTGAAGGAGGAGATGCTGCAGGAGATACACAAGCGTGTTTGCGGGTCTCTGGTCGACTCGGAAGCTTCTGTAAGTGAATTAGTTTCTTTGTGTATGTCCATTCCGGTTGCCATGGTGATTTATGTTGGTTTCATCACTGCTCTCTGCTTGTGATTTATTGCATACATCAGTACATCATCATTTCTGCTTAACCAGGAAAATGAAATGTTTCAAGGGCAGACAGAAAATTGAAGTCAGCATGAAGCTGCTGCACTGGCAGATCACATGACGGGCGTTTGGGCAGCAGGCTACTCCACTTGATGGATTTTCAAACATTATTGATTTGTGATGGAGACCTCGCCATGGATGAATTTATTATTGATGTCCTGGTCCCAGTGTACTGGAGAATAATACCTGCGATGAAGAACGTAAGTGGAATCCAAGACCTACGCTTGTGCTGAGTGTGTGTGTGTGTGTGTGTGTGTGTGTGTGTGTGTGTGTGTGTGTTTGCATATGCTCGGGGCCTAGCCTATACTCAAAATAAATTTAAAAAAATGTAAAAGAAAAAAAATAATGATTGTAATGTTGTAATACTACTATTACTACTGCTACTACTGAAAATAATTATGATGCAAGTTTAATGATTTACTGCTTTATTACCGATGGAACTGATTCTTTACACTGCACAAATGATTCCTGAGTTCTTTGCACGTCATTCTGGTGCTGACGGGTTTGTCTCCATCCAGCCTCATGACTTTACACTGCAGTAAAAAATGAGACCATGCTGGGTAAAAATGTGACAGGAGCAATAAAACGCGCAGGAAGCGCCTCAGGGTTCAGCAGGGCAAGCGCCACTCAGTGGGAAGTAAATGTAGTTTTTTTTTTGGAAGGGGGGGCTCTAGACTTCAGACGAGGTTAAAGACTGTGGTTCACAAAAATCCAATGAAAAGAATCACGTAGCCGTGGACAAACAGTTTGACAAGTGAGTTCGGAAGCACAAGGTCAGCAGATCGATCACAAACCCGCAGGATTCCATGAACATCCCCCCAACTGTTCCCCGGTAGACGTGTCAGTCTCCTTCCTCCATCACTCGTTCTGCTCAGGATCCCAAAACTGATGCAGGAAGATACAATTTATTATTTACACTTTTGCCTCCTGTCACATGTCACCGCGTCTTCTGAGGAAGACTCGCTGTGCATCTTCACTTTAATATTTCACATTGTTCCTCACTCCATCACCTATACCAGCATCCCTTTGCCTCTGTCTGTCTGATTCAAGTAAGAAAACCCTTAACTTGGCCTAGTTTTCCTGCTATTTATACGTTTTACTGAGACAAACACAATTTGAAGTGGAGCCCTTTTCCCGTACAGCGTCCTGATATACACACAAATCTAATTAACCGATGAGAGGATGTCGCTTTGTGAGCAAACCCACTCACCAAGAATGAACCTCTGCGTGCAACATTGATGACCAGAGCGAGCGAGAACCTTCACGGACATGGTTCCGGTATATTCAGACAGGGACCTAACGCAGGCACATGCACAGAAACAGAGGACGGATAAACAGAGATGAGCAACAATGAAACAACGTCTATGCGAAATCCAACAGACGAGAAAGACTGAAAAGTAAAACTATTATTATACTCTGTGTGGTAACAAGAGCCACGTGCTTTCAGTTGTTATTGGTTAAAGTAAGGAAAGAAAAACAATGAGAACCCGAAAAAACAACTCAACACAGACCGACGCAAACAGACAGACACAGAATTAGAATAAGTTTGTGACAGCGAACGACAACTGGGTAAACCAAGAGGTTAATTCAACACTGAAGCATTAATCCAGGTAGGTTATGGCAAAGTTCAACTCAAAACTCTCACAAAAGAGGTTCTGCACTGGTGGGTCGTGACCCAACAGCCGGTTTAGGTGGGTCGGGCTATCACGTGTGGGGGAAAAAAAAGGTGTCAGGATAAAGACAATCTTATTTTGGAAATGTTTTAGTTTCTGGATCAAGTTTAAACTGGTTTAAAAAGAACAATATATGAGCCTGTATTTCTACATTTTCTGGATTTTCCAGTTGCACCATTTTGCACTTTGTTGTTTGTCATGTTTTGAACAGTGCATGCAGGAATTGTGTATTACTACAGTTTTTTGCTAAATATATTTGAACAATGCAAAAAATTGTGTTGCGATTTTATGACTGAGTAATAATTTGGGTCACCAGCATGCAAGAACCACTGATTTATGTTGGTGTACCGGTACATTGATTTGCCACTAATGTTTGAACTTTTATAGACACAGCAACATTAATTCAGCAAAAGAAAAGCAGATTTTTACCACTATTCAACAGTACGAGCGAGTTTAAGCACACATTTCTGTTAATATGCCATCCAATCGACTGCTGTTGAGTGTGGAACCATTTCCACCCCACAGGTGTGCTTACATGTGACCATGTCCACAGAAGACGATAGCGGGTGAGCGTCACCCTTCTTCACAGGAACAATTCTTCCTGTACTGCTTCCCGCAGCCTCACCGGCGTTCACCGCTCCCACTGCATTAACCTTCCTGCCAACCAGTCGATGCCGTGTCACTGTTAATCTCCATTGCACATATGTGACCTTTTATGAATGTCTCTGGCCATGTTACAGAGTGATTTATACTATCCAGGGTAATTGGATGTTAATTGGAGAGACTATTGACAAACCCGAAGAAACAGAAAAAAGAACGATGGGCCGTCTCACATATCGATAAACAGACGGAGACAATCACAGTTCGACATCACTCATTCATCATCCTTATTATTGGTCATTTGGGAAGGCAGAAGGGTCCCTGCTGATGGATGTGTGTGTGTGTGTGTGTGTGTGTGTGTGTGTGTGTGTGTGTGTGTGTGTGTGTGTGTGTGCTTGCCTCTAAAGCGTTAGCATCTGTG